>CAUYSK010010740.1:0-71165 GCA_963575035.1 Avahi laniger
TGCACCTAACATGGCCTTCCCTTGAAGGCGATGGGGTACACTGAGGCGCTGAGGCCCCTAAGCTTGCCTTCCTTAAGGAGTGGAACAGGACTCTGGGTACCGGATGCACTGAAGCTGGACCTCTGCAAGGAGAGGAAGGGGTCTGTCAAGCCCTGAGTACGGAAGCTAGCCTTTTCCTAGGGGCGGCCGGCAGCTCTGAGGCGCACATGCGTGGCATGCTGACTCCCGAAAGGGGCGGCGTGGGACTCCTGCAGGCCAGTGCACCTAACATGGCCTGCTGTCATGGTGGCGGGGGACAGGGGGGCTCTGATGCACCTCCATTTGCCTTCCATAAGTTACGGATGGGGATGGTGAAACCCAGATGCACTGATGCTGGACTTCCCCAACGGACGGACGGGGACTCTCAGGCAGGTTACAACTAACCTGGACTTCCCCAAGTGGCAGAGGTAGACTCTCAGGCTCAGATACACCTAAGGTTTCCCACCACAACCGGCAGAGGTGGTCCTCAGTCCGGGAAGCACCAAAGCTAGACTTCCTCAAGAGGCACAGGGGGACTCTGAGGCCCAGATGAATGGAAGCTGGACTCCACAGTGGGTGGCTAAGGACTCTTGCAGACAAAAGCACCTAAGATGGCCTTTCACTCATGAGGGGTGGCGGTACACTCAGACCTTGATGCACTGAAGCTGGACTCCCCAATGGGCGGAGGGTGACCCTCATGCCCAAACGAACGGAAGCTGGACCCCCCAGTGGGGTGGCAAGGGACTCTTGCAGCCAGATCCACCTAACAGGGCCTTATCACGAAGGTGGCGGACGACACTGAGGCCCTCATGCCCCTAAGCTTGCCTCCTCAAGGGGCAGAGGGGGACCCTGAGTCCCAGATGCACTGAAGCTGTACTTCTCCAAGGGACGAAATGGGACTCTGATTCCCAGATGCACCGAATCCAGTTTTCCCCAAGTGGCGGATTCGCATTTTGAGGTCTGTATGTTCTGAATCCAGACTTCTCCAAGGGGCGGCCAAGGACTCTGAGGCCCGATGCACCAAAGCTGGCCTTCCCCAAGGGTACAAGGGAACACGGAGGCCCCGATGCACCGAAACTGGAATCCCCAAAGGGGCGGCGAGTAACTCTTGCAGGCGAATGCATCCCACATGGCCTTCCCCTGATGGCAGCGCGGGTCACTGAGGCCTGATGCCCCTAAGCTTGCCTTCCTCAGGGGGCGGAGGGGGACCCTGGGTCCTGCATTCACTGAAGCTGGACTTCTCCAAGGTGAGGAATGGGACCCTGACACCCGCATGTCCCTAAGGAGACTTTTCCGAGAGGTGGTCTGCAGCTCGGAGACCCGCAGGCATGTAAGGTGGACTCCCAAATTGGGCGGTGTTGAGTTCTTGCAGCCGAATGCACCTGACATGGCCTCCCCTGATGTCAGCCGGAGACAGCGAGGCCCTAATGCTCCTAAGTTTGTCTTCCCTAAGTGGTGGAGGGGGACTGTGTGGCCTGGATGCACTGACGTTCCCCTACCCCAAGAGGTGGCAACGTAATCTTCCAGTGAGATGCACCTAACGAGGCTTTCACCTTAAGGCGATGGGGTACACTGAGGCCCTGATGCCCCTAAGCTTGCCTTCCTCAAGTGGCAGAGGTGGACCCTGGGCCCCACATGCAATGAAGCTGTACTTCTCCAAAGGGAGTAAGGGGACTCTGAGGTCCAAATGGACCGAAGCTAGACTTTTCCAAGGGGCGGCCTGTAGCTCTCAGGCGTGCATGCAGGGAATGCGGACTCCGGAAAGGGGACTCCCGAAAGGGGCGGCATGGGACTCCTGCAGGCCAATGCACCTAACATGGCCTTCTGTCATGGTCGCGGGGGGCATGAAGGCCCTGATGCACCTTAACTTGCCTTTCATAAGTGGCAGAAGGAGACTCTCAGGCCCAGATGCACTGAACCCGGACTCCCCAAACGGGCAGCGAGGGGGACATTTGTAGGTCAACTCACCGAAGTTAGCGTTTCCTGATGGCGGCTGGGGACTCTGATGCCAGGATGGACTAAAGCTGGACTCCGCAAAGCGGCAGCAGGGGTCTCTTGTATCTCAATGCACCTAACATGGCCTGGCCTCTCATGGTGGTGCGGATCATTGAAGCCCTGATGCAAAGAACCTGGACTCCCTGAACGGGTGATGGTGGACACTTGCAGGTGGACTCACATAAGCTGGCCTTCCCTGATGGCGCTGGGGGACTCTGAGGTCTGGATTAAGTGAAGCTGGACTCCCCAAAAGGGCGGCGTGGGATTCTTGTATCCAAATCTACCTAACGTGGCCTTTCCCTCATGGCGGCGAGTAGCTCCCAGATGCACCTAAGTTGTCTTCCGCAAGTGGCAGAAGGGGACTCTCAGGCCCAGATGCACCTAAGCTAGTCTTCCTCAATGGCGAAAGTGGACTCTGAGTTCCGAATGCACCGAACCTGGACTTCTCCAAGGGGTGGAGGGGGCCAGTTGCAGGTGGACTCACCTAAACTCGCCTTTGCTGATGGATATGGGGGACTTTGAGTTCCAGATGCACCTATGTGGATGTCCCCAGGTGGCAAAAGGGGACTCTCAGGCCCAGATGGACCTAAGTGGACTTTCTCTTTTGCTGAAGGTGACTCTGAGGCCCAGATGCACTGAAGCTGGACTCCCCAAAGGGGCACTGGGGGACTCTTGCCGGTGAATGCACCTAACATGGCCTTTCCCTTATTGCGGTGGTTGACACTGAGGCCCTGATGCAACTAAGCTTGCCTTCCATAAGTGGTGTAGGGGGACCCTGAGGCCCAGATTCACTGAAGCTGGACTTCCCAAAGTGGCACAAGGGGATCCTGAGGCCCGGATGCAGCTAAGTGGACATACCCAAGTGGCAGAAGGGGACTTTTAGGCCCACGTGCACCTAACCTAGCCTTCCCCAAGTGGTGGAGTGGGACTCTGAGGACTGGATGCACCAAAGCTGGACTCCCGAAACGGGCGGTGTGGGACACTTTCAGGTGGACTCACCTAAGCTGGCTTTCCCTGATGGCGGCGGGGGACTCTGATGTCCTGATGCACCAAAGCTCAACTCCCTCAAGGGGCAATGGGGGTCACTTGCAGATGGTCTCAGATAAGCTCACCTTTCCTGATGGCGGCAGGGGACTCTGAAGCCAGGATGCACCCAAGCTGGAGTTCCCCAAATGGCAGCGTGAGAGTTTTGTAGCCGGATGTACCTAAGTCGCCATCTGCAGATGGCGGCGGGGGACACTGAGGGCTGGATGCACCTAAACTGGACTTTCCCAAATGTTGGCCAGGGACTTTGTGGCCAGGATGCACCTAAGGTGGCTTTCCCCATATGTCGGCAGGGCACTTTGAGTGCCAGATGCACCTGAGCTGGACCTCCCCTAGTGGCAGAGGTGGACTCTGAGGCCCAGATGTACCAAAGCTAGCCTTCCCCTGCTGCAGGCAGATGACTCTGAATTCTGGATGCACCTAAACTGGCCTACCCCTCTTGGAGGTGGGGGACACTGTGAGCTGGATGCACCTAAGCCGGCCTTCCCCAGAAGAGAACAGTTTACTCTGAGGGCCAGATGCTCCTAAGGTGGCCTTCCCCAGATGGTGGTGCAGGACTCTGAGGGCCACATGAACCTAACCTCACGTTACCCTAGATGACAGTGGTTGACTCTGTGGGCCAGATGCATCAAAGGTCGCCTTGGTCACATGGCGGCTGGAGACACTGTGGGCCAGATGTCCCGAAGCTGGCCTTCCCCAGATGGTGGTGAGGGACTCTGAGGTCCAGATGCACCCATCCTGGTGTTACTGTAGACGATGGTGGTTCAATTTGTTGGCTGGATGCACCTAAGCTAGACTTCCCCAAGTGGCGGTGGGGAACTCTTTCAGCCGGATTCACCAAATCTGGGCTTCCCCAGGCGACAGCTGGGAACTCTGAAGACTGGAAGCTCTTAAGCTGGGCTTTCCACGGTGGTGGCGGGGGACTCTGTGAACCAGATGCACCAAAGCTGGCCTTCCCCAGATGGCAGCTGGGGACACTCTGGGCCAGATGCAAGGAAGCTGGCCTTCCCCAGAAGGCAATGGGGGATACTGTTGGCCGGATGCACCTATGCTGGACTTCCCCAAGTATCGGCAGAAGACTTTTGCAGCCAGCTGCATGAAAGCTGGCCTTCCCAAAGCTGCGCCTGGGGACTGTGTGGTCCGCATTCATCTAAGCTGGCCTTCCTCTAGTGGCAGCAGGGGAATATGTGAGTCAGATGAACCTACTCCGGACTTCTGCAGGCGATGGTGGTTGACTCTGTGGGCTGGATGCACTGAATATGGCCTTCCCCAGAGGGTTGCTGGGGACTCTGAGAGCTGGAGGCACCTAACCTGGCATTAGCTTAGACGATGGCAGTTGATTCTGTTGGCCGCATGTACGTAACCTGGCGTTACCCAGACGACAGCAGTTGATTCTGTGGGCTAGAGATGCACTGAAGCTGGCATTACCCTAGACAAGGATGGTTGACTTTGTGAGCTGGATGCACCGAAGCTGGTGTTACCCAATTTTATTAGTATTCCTAAATATAAAAATAAGGTATCAAGTTATAAGCTTAAACTTATGTTTAAGAACTAATGTTCTAGTATTTCACCTTATAAATGACCCAGATATTTTACGATTATTTTTTTTAACTTAACATAATGACTTAAGATTTTAAATTATATGAAAATTTCATTTGTATTTATTTTATTTATATTTACCTAATTTATCTTATTTATCTTAGCAGTTCACTTAGATTCCAGCTATTAGTAGTTTCTTTTCTATTAACCATTTTTATACCCTATAAATTAGATATGTAACACAGGACAGGGATCAAAATACAGTTTTAATTAAAGTATTTTTTCCTTTAAACTCATAAATCTTACCAAGAAAAACACTTAAGTATTTTAATAAGACTTGTTATTTTAAACAAATATAACACCACTTCTAAATTTTATAAACATAGACATTTTCGAATGTCCTGTTTATAGGTATTAGTTAATTAGATCCTTCTAAACACCATATCCCAAAACAAAATCTATTGACATTATATGGACCAAAGCAACCACGGTCCCCAAGTTTGTCAGCAAAAGCCACTGTTTCCCATAAAGACTTGCTGAAAATTTACTGACATGAAGATTAATAGGAGAAAGAATTAAAACTCATATATGGACGCTTCAGAATGTACACTCAAAGATGCAGGGGAAATTTTCCATTTTTATGTTTAAAGTATGGACAGCGGTGTAGAAATATGATTGGACAAAAAGGGCGTGAGCTAATTCTAACAGGCTGAGTGGCAGAACCAGCCAGGCTTTTCTATTTAGATTCTGCTTGGCCTCTCAGAGTGTGCATTCCTCCCTTCTGGGTGCAGGGCAAGGGCCTTTCTGGAATAGTGGTTTACAGTAAAACAAAGTAGGTCAGATATAATTACTTTATGGCCATTTTACATAAAATAATTTTAGGTTTTATGGCTAGCTTTCAGAAAAGAATTGGTACAAGAGGCAGGCAGACAAGGCAAAGTCTGAAAATTTTTGCTTCTGAAGCCTTCATTTTAAGTTAGTTTTCTGAATCCCATCAACATAAGATTACCTGGTTGTAGACTGAGTAAAAAAAAACTTGAACACCAATCCTTAGCACCTCAAACAATGATACAAAGTGACAACATGCTTTTTACAAGAGGATCAAGATTAAGCTGTTTTAAAAGCAATCTAAATAGTCTCAAAACAAATTTCTTTTTGGGTGTAAACTTAAGTACATGCAACATTTACAAAGAGTAAGACTGTTTTGAGATTCTCTTTGGATTTTAACTATCATTCACTTTTTATCTTAAAATAAATTACTAACACAAAAATTAATAATTTAGAAATTTTTTTTCTAGGCAAAAACTTTGTTACAGCAACAGAATGTACACATAACCGGCTAGCTTGTAAAGAATGGGACAAAAATGGACTAACAAAAGAAAAACTGAAGCTTCCAATTTAATCTCTTCTAACTACAACTTCTAGGACAACCTTGAATCCCTAACAGTGCTGTTAATATTAGATGATAGTGAGTTAGAAATACATATGAACTAAAATAAAATTTTAAGGCTCACTCCCCCACCGGCTGACTAAATGGACCCCCTCATGGCCAAAAAAATATCCTAAAACTAAATTGCCTCCCAAGAAAAAGAAGGTCAGACATACCTTATCATGCCCCCCTCTCTTCTTGAGTACATCCTTTATAACAGGCCTAAAGATATGCAAGACAAACCTACAGGTCCTCAATTTACAAAACAAATCTATGTATCCCAGCTAATCTCTGATAAACAGCTCCTTGTGTTAAAACATTCCAAGCCTTTAGGCAAAGTTTCATGTCTTTAGCCAATTACAAGCCAAAAAATCTTTAAACTCACCTATAACCTATAAGCCCCAGCTTTGAGATGGCCTACCTTTTCGGGCCAAACCCATATATGCCTCCCACATATTGATTTATGACTTTATCTATAACCCCTGTCTCCCTAAAATATATAAAACCAAACTATAACCCAATCTCAGTGAGCTCAAGGCTCGCTGACCTCAACCTCCACTAGCTCAAGGCTTCTTGAGCATCACTCCGGGTCATGGTCCTCAAATTTGACTCAAAATAAATCTCTTTAAAATTATTTTACAAAGTGGTCTTTTTTCCATTGACAAGATTGGCGCCCAACATGGGGCTCAAAAAAGACTCAGGACCACCAAAAGAACAGCCCAAACTCAGTGCCAGGTACTGGCATGGCCCTTTTGGGCCATCCGACTCCGAGCTTCTCCTTGGGTGGAACTAATAAGTCCTCCTGAGCTCTGGACCTCCCGTTTTTAGTTAATGGTCTTGGTTTACTCTGAGCTGGTTCTTTTCCTAAAAATTACTCTTTAAAATCCTAACTTAGATTTAGAGATACATTCTACCAGGTCTTTTCCATTGTCTTTTTATCCTAAAATTAATGTCAATTTGCTTTTCTGTGCATTAAAAAAAAAAAAAACTAAACTGTCTTGTTTATAAATAACTAAGAGACTAAGTTCCTCAGCTCCAAAGAAAAAGGGCATCTTGCTTCTCCCAGCCTTGGCAGCAGCCCTAAGTAACCAGGGCCCTGAATGGGAGTTGCCTGGGGCAATTCCCCGAGGCACCAGTGGCCCTACAGGGAACCCCCCAACAAATTAATTTAAAAAAGGCTCATTCAAAAAATGCATATAAAAGCTAATCGCTCAATGTTTTGAGCCCTCTCAGATAGTAGATTCCCCCCCAAAAAAACTGAGACACAGAAAAGGGTGAGACGGACTCAGTGGTAAAACTGAGGAGCCCCACAATCAGCACACTCTGATCCACAACACCAAATCCTATATTACAGTTCGACTGCTTCTTTAAAAAAAAAATAAAAAATCCTTTTAAAATAAAAAAAGACAAGAAAAATGAGCCCCGTTGGGCACTCCAGTTGGTTTATGATACCTCTACTTACAAATATTTATATAAATAAAGAAATTCAAAGACATACCAAGTTTTTCCTAGGGCTCCAGCTGGTTATAACTAATTCTTATACACAAATTTTTACAAAAGGGCAAATTACATCAAAGAAAATCCAGAGCTCAAATGGTTGACCTACCACTATAGAGTTAAAATATCTCAAGCTATTTCTCTTCTTCTCTGACTACTCTAAAACCTGCTAACCTTTTCTATTGATGTTAAGATAACTCATTGTTTATGATATTTTCAATTAAAAGGCTACCTAAAAATCCTGCAGCCAGTTCTAACTAAAATACAAACATTAAAAACTCATTTTAAACTAAAAAAGAAAGGATAAAGATTAAAAAAAAAAATCAAACTGCCATGGAAACTGCTTTACCCAAAACTTTAATCCACAGGACTAATTAGGTTACCTATCAGGACAATTACAGTTTGCCATGTGAACAGGTTCCAGTTTCATCAGAAAAAATTTAGATCCAGATGTCTTTTACAGACTAATAAATTTATGTTACCATCCCATGACTAAAGTTCTAAAACAAAATCTATTAGAACTTTATATGCATATATACATATAAATATAAGTTTAAATATATTTTATGTCTATCCGCATATTACATATTTAAACTTACATGGTTCCCAACTGTCTTAAAAATAAAAAAATGCTCATAAGTTAAACCCAAATGGTTCACATAAATTTAATAATCTTTAATGAATAAGTTAAGTTTTTATTAAAAAAATTTAAAAAGTTATTAATAAAATAATAATAAAAATATTTTTAAACTGTCAACATAAATTTATTTTTGCCTGGATTTTACTAGACATTTTTATGTTCTTAAGGTGTCAAAATTTGACATAAAGGTTATAAAAATATAAACTCAGCCAAAGACAAAATAATATATGATTTTTAATAAATAAAATAAATTTAATATTTGGTCTAATAATAATCACTAAATCTGAGTTACCAACAAAAATACCTATGTGTTTAACTTTAAAATAAAAATAAAAATATACCTAAATATCATCAAATTAAAATAAATAAAACATCAGAGCACAAAAAAAAAACTTATAGTCAAAGGTTTAACCCTAACTACAGATAAAGTTTACTACCACTGATTCAATGTCTATAAAAAGATACATAAAATATGTATCTAACTCACTATCATCTAATATTAACAATACTTTCAGGGATTCAAAGTTGTCCTAAAAGTTGTTGTTAAAAAAAACTTAAATTAAAAGCTTTAGTTTTCCCTTCATCTTGTCCATTTTTATCTTAATCTTTACAAGCTAGCCAGTTACATATACATTATGCTACTATAACAAAGTTTTTGGCTAAAAAAAGTCTAAATTATTAATTTTTACATAATAATTTATTTTAAAATAAAAAATAATGGTTAAAATCCAAAAAAATCTCAAAACAGTCTTACTCTTTAAATATTACATATACTTAAGTTTATACCCCCCAAAATATTGTTTTGAGACTAAATTATTTTTAAAACAGCTTAACCTTAATCCTCATATAAAAAACATATTACCACTTTATATCATTGTTTAAAATACTAAGAATTGATGCTAAAAGTTTTTTTCCTCTCAGTCTATCACCAAATAATCTTATATTAGTGAAATTCAAAACACTAACTTAAAACAGAGGCTTCAAAAACAAAAATTTTCTGACTTTGCCTTATCTGCCAGCCTCTTACACCAATTCTTCCCTAAAGCTAGCCATAAAAACCAAAATCCCTCTACCCAAGGCAGGTCATAACAGCCAGAACCCTTTTTTTCTAAAAACTAGCCATAAAACCTAAAATTATTCTATATAAAATGGTCATAAAAATAATTATCTAACCTACTTTGTTTCACTATAAAATCCCATTCCAAAAAGGGCCTTGCCCTGTGCCCAGAAAAAAAATACACACTCAAAGGCCAAACAAAATCTAAATATAAAAGCCATGTTAGATTCTGCCACTCAACCTATTAAAATTAACTCACACCTTTTTTATCCAATCATATTTCTACACAACTGTCCATACTTTAAACATAAAAAAATAGACAATCTCCCCTGCACCTTTAAATGTTCATTCTAAAGGCATACATATATAAGTTTTAATTCTTTATCCTATTAATCTTCACGTCAATAAATTTTCAACAAGTCTTTATAAAAACAATGGTCTTTGCTCCCAAACTTAAGGGGCCAGAGACACTTTGACTCCTATGATGTCATAGATTGTGCTTTAAAATATAATGTTTTAAAAGAATCTAATTAATAAATACCTTTAAACAAAACATTCTAAACTGTCTACTATATTTATAAAATATAAAAATAATGTTATATTTGTTTAAAATAACAAGTCTTATTAAAATACTTAATTTTCTTAATAAGATTTATAAATTTCAAAAAAACAATAATTAAAACTATATTTTTATCCCTATTCTATGCTATACATCTAATTTACAAAATATAAAAATGGTTAACAAAAAAATAATAGCTAAAATCTAAATAAACTGCTAAGATAAATAAATAAATACAAATAAAATTTTCATAAAATTTAAAGTCTTAAAGTCATTACATTAAATTAAAAGATAATCAAAATGTCTGGATCATTTATAAAATAAAATACTAAAACATTAGTTCTTAAACATAAGTTTAAACTCATACCTTAATATCTTATTTTTATATTTAAAAATATTAATAAAATTAATGACTAACAGTTCAAAGTTACTATAACTCCCTAAATTTTTCTAAGAGTTGACATTATAATTAATATATAATTAAAATTTCCAACTAAAAAAACAATTCCATACAAAAATTTTTAATAAAAATGTTATATGACATAAATATTAATTCTATTAAAATATTTTGTCTAATTTATTAATTTTTAAAACTAACATTCAATATATAAATGATTAAAAATTAAATAGATATAAAAATTAAAATTTATAAAATATTTATAAAAGTCTTACAGTCAAATTGGTTAAAATTAGATAATTTATGAGATTTTATTAAAATTAACTATCATTAATACACTAATACAATAAAATTGAGTTTTCTCTTTTAAACTAAATTGTCATATAATAATAACAAAAAATAACAAGATTTTTTATTCGCCTTTTAATAAACTACAAAAAAAAGACAGATTCAGCCTCCTTATTAACTTATACTTCACTTTGTTTATTAAGTCTTATACTTGTTTAAAAAACTGTGTCTCTTCTCTCTCAAAAAATAAAATTTTTATGTTTTAAAAAATATTTAAATTATCAGTTTGGCTATAATTTTATAATAACCTACAATCTTGCTCCATGACGACAAATGTCTTATGATAAGCAATTCATGACTTCCTACTTTTTAAGTTTTCACTAAAATTTAAAGTTACTAAAAATAAAAATTCTACTCAATACATATAATTATATATATAATATATACCAAAATATAAAATGTTTTTAATAAAAATTAAAAAAATATTCTTATTAAAATATATATAACTTTGTCTAAAAGATTTAAAGATTAAATCAAAATAAATTAAAAAAACAAAATTCCACTTTTAAATAAAAAAAGATATGAAAAAGTGATAAACATAAAAATATATTTTTTAATAAAAAAGGTTAAACAAAAAAATATAAAAAAAACCTTACATAAAATTTTTTATCCTAAAATAACTAATTATTTAAAAAAAATGTTAAGACAAACAAAAAATTTTTAGACATGTTTTATAAATCATACATACAGGTTAAGATAAAATTTATAAAAGTCAATTTCTTAAAAAATTTTATATATGGTCCAATTGGTTATAATTAAAAAAAATTTTTTTGACTAAAACAAAACATTTAAAACTAAAACAAAAATTTAATATTAATTTACTCTTAATAAAATGACATAATATACTCATTTTAATTGTATAACATGTTTCCTTTTTAATTTAAAAATATCACACTACAAAAGGTTTTTCTTTAATTTTAATAACTGATCTAAAAAAAACAATGATTTTACAATTTATCAAATAATCCCTATACTCTCTTTATTAGATTTTAACTAACTAAAAAAACTAACTTTAAAAAGGTTAAGATTTATATCCATGTAACTTTATCACCTTTAAAATCTTTTAATAACTATCTCTCTTGGTTAAATAAATACCTTTATTTTATAATGGTTTATAATTATATATAAACAAATATTTTAAGCCTTTAATATTTGACAACCTTTCCAAAACTTAAATTCTAAAACCAGCCTTTTGACCTTAAACTAGCTTTTTATATATTAGGGCCACTAAAAGTCTAAAACAGACATTAAATTTATTTGATATGTCAAAACCATACAAAAAACATTATCAAATATAAAATAACATTTAACTTTCTTTGGGCTATACTTATATATTATTAATATATATTCCAATATTATAAAACATTGACATGTCTTGATATATATTGTCAAATAATAATTATGGTTATTATATAAATTGCTATATGCCACAAAAATAACCAATCTGGTTTATCAATTGTCTCTAACCATGGCTAGTCCAAGTTCAATCATCCTTAAAAAATTATTATTTTACTTTAATTCATCTCAAAAAATGGTTCTTTCTGGCTAAGTCCAAAGTTGGCTTCTTCAAATAAAGTCATAAAAAAGACTGACAAATCCACTTAAATACTAATTTCTAATATCTTTAGAGATTATATACCATTAAACTAAAACAAAACAAACTTCCAAGACTTTAATTTTAAATAAAAAACTAATATGACCATAGATACAGCTAACTCAACCTCATAAGACCTAACTAAATTTTCACAAAAAGACTCTTTATTTAAACATTACTAATTTTGTTTTATTTTCCAAAGTCCTGACAAATTTTAAATAAATAACCAATTTACCTAATCTGGGACCTAAAACCTTAAAATCTGCCAAAGCCCTGTTCAAATATCCTCTCTCTAGGGCCAGAGACTATCACAAAAAAGGGGGCATATAAAATTATAAGAGCCGATTCCGAGGAATAAAATTAATGTAGACCCTCCAAATCAAAAAAAGGCACACAAAAGCCTAAAAAAATACTAACTAAAATACTTTGTCTTTTCAGACCACATGCTACAAAAATCCATCCCAATCATAAATTTTTTTTCTTACTTCCTACAGACTTAAAACTTCCTAAATATAATTTTTCTCAGTTATGGATTTATATAAAAAATATAATAAATAATTTATCAACCACCTTAATATAAATTACTAAAAAGACTAAATATTATGACACAATAAAAATCTCTAAATTCCTTTAACTTAAATATTAATAATACTTATATTTACTACAAGACTACCACTAAACCCAAAAATATAACAGCTCAACACTTATTGATAAATTTATTTTATAGCCTTGCCTTTAACATTTTAAATTTTACTCTTATATCATGAGATACCCTTAAGGATGTAAAAATACACATTAAATTCAATTCACTATTTGGTCTTTAAACAAAATGTTGCCATATTTTTACAATAAGGTCTTTTGTGTAGGTTTACAATTTATATTATTGCTAATTTTCATTTTTTAAGCTATACTTTGTAAGTGTACTTATGCTGTTACTTTGAAACATTATTTTTAATGTACCCTAGTGACATTGTAAATTCTGGATGGAATTTACCTTTGTTAACTAAGTTTTAAATCTGAACTTTGCAAAACCCTGTGAAACTGCTTTAAAAATATTTCAAGTGTTTACGTACATTTTTTTGGCAGGGAAAAATTCTGTAGCTTTCATTAACTACTCAAAGGAATCTCTAACCTCCATTCCTGCAAAACAAATAAGGAAACACACATTACAAGAAAACTAATTGGACAAAACCTGAAATAAAATATCCCTGATCTAATTTTTCCTATCATAAAAGCAGACTTTTCCCCTTATTATGTAACATATTTACCATTTAAAAGAAAACATAAAGTTCATCTTGCTATGATAAATATAATATGGATATGCATCACAAAACGTACAACATAATAGGTATTCTAGAATTTTGTTTATTCATAGGTGAAATCTTCATGGTACAAAACCAACTTCCCAGTACAATATACTTAATATCAGACAGTGTCTATTAGTATGAACTTGTATTTCATGACAGTAAATAAATCTGTTATAGCAAACTCTGCAAGAACTACTAGGACTTTGTATATTGCATTTAATACTCAGATTATTCAGTAATACAATGATTAAATATTCTAAGAAGTACAGATTTCAAGAATACATTTTGAAAGTTAAAAATGAAAAGTCTTGCTTCAGGGCAAAAATAAAATGCATTTTAGATGTTAAAAGATTTACTTCAAAATAAATCTTTACATTTTTAAAATTTAACTTTTATAAAATAAAAAAAGCATCTGGATTTTCTACTTTTGTTTAGAATAAAAATCAAAGGTCAAATAAAGGTACACAGAGTACACGTTCCGTAACTAGAAAATACTAATGGAACATTTTAGTGAATCACATAAAATCCTTCACTTAGCTGTGGCATGGTACCCTGGGCATTACTGACAGAACAAATAAAATTATGGTGTCAGGACTTTTGAAATTCACCTGATAAAACTGTCCTCACATTGATACTTGTTTATATTTAGTAATTAATAGAGCTAGGGAAAAAAAAATCACACTGAAGTAATGAATGTAAAACATACCCATATGAAACCTGGTCACTATGATCAGTACAAATTCTAAACGCTTTTCTCCACTCTTATTCCTTTGTCGTAAAGTGGAACCCGGCTATTCCAATCCCCTGCAATTTCTGTTATCGAATGTGAGGAGGGCAGCAGGTCCTGTCTGTTTGATCAGCACCATATATATAACACCCTCCACAGTGTCTGGCACATGAGAGACAATAAATACCTGGGCACTGAAGAAAAAAGAAATACAAGAAAAGCCAGTCTGAGGACTGGAACGGGAAGTAGGAGTGGGGAACAGAAAATAGAACAAATAAAAGTGAAGTAACACTTGTAAAAAGACACTCACAAATAAGAAGAAATTTAAGTCCAGAACAATGCATCATTTTTCTTTAATACTTTACAAAAGTATGAATAGCCATATAAAAAGGCTCTATTAACATTAATTCCAAATAATTTCTAATAGTTTAAAAGCAGCATCAAAGAATTTTTTTCAAGTTCATTAACTTGCTATTATTTTGTAAAAATAAAATAAAGTTAAAAACTTACATGATGAATTCATTTGGGTAGAAAATATACGCATAAAAATTTCTATAAGAGACCTCCGGCTGCCGCGAGGATGGTGTGGGGTCATTCGCAGATGGGCTGCTCCGGGAAGGCTTGATCCTTTGGGTCTCTGGTGACTGGCAGAGGCGGCAGCGGGGTTCCGACCAGCTTGTTCTGGCGGCGGACCTGAAGGGCTGACCTTGGCTGGTGCTGTTTGCAGCTTGCAGCCCAGGGTCGGAGCCAACGGCTGCTTGGGCCGCCGCCAGCCTGAGCAGGGCCGGTGCCCGATGCTTGAGGGCACAAAGTCTCGGTGTCCGGGAGGCTCCTCCATGCGCCCCCCAGCCCTTCCAGCCCGATCCCCTGGGCTGCGGCTCCGCTCCTGGCAGGACGCTGCACCTCACCGCAGTGGCCCCAGCCGGGCACAATAAGTGGTCCAAAGTCAGGCACATCAAGAGGCCCAAAGATGCCGAAAGCAGTCGCATCTTCTCCAAACTGTTTGAACATCCGTCTGGCAGTTAAAGAGGGAGGCCCCAACCCTGAGCTCAACAGCAACCTGGCCAACGTGTTAGAGGTGTGTCGCAGCAAGCACATGCCCAAGTCAACGATTGAGGCGGCGCTGAAAATTGAGAAAACTAAGGACAGATATTTGCTGCATGGGGGTTGAGGCCCTGGTGGCTCTTCTCTGCTCATTGAGGCATTGTCTAACAGTGGCTCCAAATGTGAGTCGGACATTAAACAAATCCTGAACAAAAATGGGGGAATGATGACTGAAGGAGCTCGTCACTCCTTTGACAAAAAGGGGGTGATTGTGGTTGGAGTGGAAGACACAGAAAAAAAAACTGTGAACCTAGAGCGTGCCCTGGAGCTGGCAATTGAAGCAGGAGCTGAAGATGTCAAAGAAACTGAAGATGAAGAAGAAAATAACATTTTCAAATTTATTTGTGATGTTTCATCACTGCATCAAGTGAGGAAGAAGCTGGACTCCCTGGGCCTGTGTTCTGTGTCCTGTGCACTAGAGTTCATCCCCAACTCAAAGGTGCAGCTGGTTGACCCCGGCCTGGAACAGGCTGCTCATCTCATCCAGGTTTCTCAGCAGCCATGAGGATGTGATCCACGTCTGTGACAACATTGAGTAACCAAGTCGTACGTGCCCCTGGCTTCCTTCCTAGGCAAGTGGCAGCCCATTCTGGAACACAGGCTTCTGCAGTGAACTCTGAGAGTAAAGCAGAAGGCGAGTACCTAGCAGGTCAGGAGGCCTACAGCTAAGACTTGTGGCCTTGAGTCCAAGGGAACCCCACACTTCCACGGGACCTCTTTGTCAGCTCTGCTGGTGTCTTAGAGCCCTTCTGGATGAGCCTCCTGACACCCTCCTGGATGCAAGGTGGGGCCACCTAGCTGGTCAGACTCTGATCTCAGGTAGTTGGCCCTTGTGGGGATTGTAAGTGCTCCGAGGCCCTGTGTACTAGAAACTGCTCTTAAATAACAGTGATCTTGGTTGCTGCATTGCTGTTGTATGGCTCTAGAGTTTTCCTGAGTTGTGTCCGACGGTTGATATCCTCTGGATTAACTTTCAAGTCCCTAGACTTAGTTCTACTACTTCAGTTGCATTGCTGTTTGTTTTTTTGATTGGCATTAGAAATGTAGCTGTGTCCAGGTACTGTGTGGTCTAATGCTGGTCTTATGGCCTAAACCTGTAGTTGATTCATGTAACGAGTATTTCTGGAACACCTACCATGTACTGGGAACTGTACTTATCTAGAGCACAAGCTGTTCAACTGGTGCCCTGTGTTAGATCCTGCACTAAGATGTAGGACCTTCGAGGGAAGACCCAGGACTGCTCTCTACTGGAGCTTCCCCAGGACAGTGTGAGCTACTGTGCCTGCATCTTTTATTCTCTTTGTGTGGCCTCTATGCCCTTCCACCCGAGATCCTAAGGCTCTAGCCCAGCAGGAAATCAAGTGCCAATGATAAGGGACTCACCAGGCCTTGTTTTGCCTGGGCACCTGTGTGTTCTGAGATTGGTCAGAGTGGACTTGTGAGCAGGTTGGGCTGCTCTCAGGAAAGGCTACACTAAACTGGGTCTCAGAACTTCTAACCCTAGCTCCTTTTTATCCCTGATGCCAAGTGACGGGGCACTGCGAACTAGAGAGGAAACAGAACAGAAGGAAGATGGAAGGGCTGTGTCAGAAGCCTGGCCAGGTGGGAGATAGGCGCCTTGGTATCTTTTGTTCTTAATAGTTACTTCTGGGTTTAGAGAGGCCAGGAGTACCAATACCCTGTGCCAGAGCCTGTCAAGCATGTCAGGCCTGGAGTGGCTTTTGATCCCTGTCATTTACCTCCTTGTAAGTTGTTAAAGCCAGTTCCGAGTTCAAAGTAATTTTCCTGAAGGAGCCTCAGGTAAATAAGGATGGAAAAGAACTAAACCAAATTGACTATAAATGATAACTTTAGCTTCTAGGAAAACCAGATTACTAGTTCTACGGTGACTTCAACACTGGAGAGCAAGAGCTACAGGGAAGAAAACCAATGAAATAATCCATGATCACACCACTGCATATACCCTTATACCTCATTTCATAATCATAGTACTAGCTGGGACTCTTTAGTATTTATAGGAGATAACTCATCCAAATATCTGAATAGCTCATTGTTAAAAAAAGACAACTAAAAAAAAAGCAACTTAAAGTTTATATGCTGTTTCATAATGAATAAGATACTTTCATACGTTATTTGATTTTCCCAGCAAACCTATAAAATAGGCAAAGTATTTAATGCATAAATGATCTCATACAAAGCAGGTGAGAACAGGTCTAATACCAAATCTTGCATTGATAGACCTCGGTTTATAAAATAGCTCTGTTTTGGAAATGTGGAATATAAATTAATTTGGAGGAATCTGAGCATTTCTAATCTGAGAAATTTGTACTAAGGGAGCCTACTCTTGAAAGGAATTTGGCCACTCACGTGAATAGGCTTCCTCTAATCTAACAGATAGAATTTATTAATATGGATTGTTGCATAACACAGTAACGGCTCCTGTGACCATAGCTCTGCACTGACCGCTGGTGGTGCCCTGCAGACTCTCCTGCAGTTAATAGAGAAAGGCGGAAATGAACCTTTACTTGAACTTGTTCTCTGCTGTCTCTAGATCTGGGAAAGAGACTGGGAGCTAATTTTAAAAAATGATGAAAAAAAGATGGTCACATCCATATGATGAGGTATTATTCTGTCACTAAAATTTACTTTTCAAAGAATATTTTGTGAGAGAAAATGTTTGACAATATGTTAAGTGGGGAGAAAAAAGATACAAACTTATATAGTATGGCCCACATTTTGAAATGTATATGTGTATATTTATATAACATATTGCATATATTTATTTTTTTAAAAAAGACTAGAAGGAAATGTATCAAAATATCAAAACTATTATATTAATATTTATCTCAAAATAAAATTTCTATAAGAACATAAATTGTTAACAGTGGTTTTCTGTGGGAAGGACTGGGAGCCCTAATGCAACGAGAAAGGGAATTTTATTTTTACTTTATATGCTTTTGCATTGTTTGAATTTTTATTTTTTTTGCAATAAACATGTACATTTTATAATAAAAGTCATTTAAAGAGAAAACAATCAATTTGCATTTTTGAAATACTCAGGCAGAAATTTAGGAACTGCAATCTCTTATAAATTATCACATCACATTGACAACTGATAATTTTATTTATTTATTTTTTTATAGAGACATGGTCTCTGCTGTTGAGGCTGGAATGCAGTGGTGCGATCACAGTTCACTATAACCTCAAACTCCTGGCCTCAAGAGATCTATCCACTTCAGTCTCCCAAGTAGCTATAACTGTAGGCATTTGCCGCCACACCCAGCTAATTTATTTTTATTTTAAAATTTTTTTGTAGAGACAGGGTCTCATTATGTTGCCCAGGCCAGTCTCCAACTCCTGACCTCAAGCAATCTTCTGGCCTCCGCCTCCTAAAGTGCTGGGATCACAGGTATGAGCTACCATGTCCAGACAATATTATTTAAGGTTTGTACTTCCTATTTATTCTCTCTTTACTAAAATATGAAAATGGAAAATGAAATAGACTAAGACATAAGATGACGAAACTTATAGATCAGTCTCCTCTAATGTAGTAAAAATGCTTAGGAAAAGAAAACTTTTCCAAAAGTTCAAATTACAAACATCCATCTGCTGATTTCTGTTAAATATTATCAGCAATCTTTATTATTACTAACCATATATTCAAATTTAGGGTCTTGAGGTTTTCCAGAAAAGAGAACTATTATATATTTAGTGCAACTAGGTACATGATAGACTCAAAAACAAACCAACGGCCTAGTTGCTCATTCTAATAATCTAAGGAATCCTATTTAATTTTTAAAAATGATCTCGATAAGGACATGATAAGTAAAGGAGTATCAGAGAATATTATAGGTGGATTGATTGTAAACTTGTAAAATATGACTTATAGCTCTCAGTTACTTTTCTTTTACTGTTGATATACTTACCCACAAAACAAAAAACTTAAAACAGTAACACTAAAAAATGTCCATGAAAAAAGCTTTCAAATTAACACAATCCCAATACTATTTTTAACTGACACAAAAAAATTGTATATATTTATGTACACCTTGTTTTGAAATATATATACATATGGAATGGCTCACTTGAGCTAATTAACATATGCATTACCTCATATACTTATTTTTTGCGGTAAGAACACCTAAAATCTACTCAGTAATTTTCAAAATATAATACATTAACTATAGTCACCATGCTGTATAGTTGATCTCTTGAACTTACTCCCATCTAAGTGAAAGTTTGTATCCTTTAACCAACATCTCCTCAACCCCAGACACCCTGGTAGCCAAAATTCTACTCTCTGCTTCTAAGAGCTCAATTTTTTAAGATTCCACATACAAGTGAAATCATGTAGTATTTGTCTTTCTGTGCCTAACTTATTTCACTTAACATAATGCCCTCCAGGTTCATCCATGTTGTCACAAATGACAAGATTTCCTTCTTTTTAAGGGCTAAATAGTACTCCATCAATACCATTTTTAATAGGCTTAAATTATATCCATTCTGGAACTAGTAACAGCCTGCTTTTACAGTGACTCACTATAAGATGTTGTATTGGAAATCCGTAAATTAAGCAACTGTTTCTTATGATATGCCTCATTTTCCTGGTTGGCATGTTCATCCAGTGATTTTCTTATATAATTCTTTAATTCTTCAATTCCTTCTCCAGTAATTGCAGATATGGGGATGATATGTTGGAACTCCATAGTCCTCTTTGGAATCATGTTTTTTTCAAATAAATGCAAAAAATCTGAAACAACACAAAGCTAAGCTGATTGTCTTTGAAAGTAAGTCAAAATTGTGTTAGAGGTTTTATCTGTGAAGCAAGGAATCAAAAAATTAGCATTTATAATTCCCTTTTCCCCTTCTCTCTCTAATAAGCTCTCAAAACCTTTGGATTTTACTACTGACAGTGGTAAGATTCTTGGCACATGACAGGTACACAGTAAATATTTTTTGGATGAATATATTTTAAACCAAACTGAGTATAAGTAGAAGATAAATCACAAAAACAATTTACTTACAGTAGTAATAAATTTGAGGGGGATCAATAAAGTGAGGCAACATAGATTCTTTGAAAGAAACTTTCTGTAAAAATAAAGACATCATTTGTGTTTGGCCTCAGTACACAGGAAACCTTTAAGTTCCCAAAAGTATAGGCTTATCATCATTGATGCTAGGATTTAAACTAAAATTCAAGAGGAAGTACGGGGAGTTCAAGGGAAGATCATTTCAGATAAGTCCTATCTATCACCCCACAGGGGCTAATAGCTGTTACTTTTTCCTCTTTCCTGCTACCATGGCAATGGAAAGGGGGCACAGCACACTGACTGGATGGGTTAATTGATATGAACTAGAAAGGCTAGACTGAAAGAGATCAAACAAAACAGCATGGAGCTTGCTTTCTGAGATTCATAAGGCCCCCAAGAAAGTCCAGAGACGCTAACTCAGGAAATATCACTGAAAGGCCTACATTTTGTTTTATGATAGTCCAGAGAATAGTTACAAAATCTTAAGTTACCCTCACTTCTGATACTTCCTCTGAAAATTCCCCTCTCTGCAAGACAAGCTAGCAAACTAAACTAATGACCTTATGAAGCAAATGACATTAAGGAATGAAGTCTAACGATTTGACAGTATCAGGGAATATTTATATCCAAAGAGTAACTTATTAACCCCATACTCTCCAATATGTAAATTGTACAGGGGAAAAATTTTTGAGGAGAAAGGAACTTACGGTGCCATCTGCAAGTCCTAGAGTACACTATAATCTATTTTCCCCAATTGTTATCCCAAGGATAAAAACATAAGACAAATTAGTACTATTGAAAAACATGTTAGCCACTTACTATGCACCCTACTTTTCCTCATTTGTGCATGAGGTCCTCTACTAGATTCTGAAAAATAAAAGCATCATCGCCTTAAGGACAGAGGGTGTTCTGCAAAGGTCAATATTCAAAACTGTGGAGAGCCCTTTTAAGTTCTTTTACACAAAGTGGTCCATAAAGGAAATTTCAGACAAATAAATCCTTTTGGACTAATAGCATCTGTTTTTCTGTGTCACGCATACATAGGAAAACTCAAGTTCTTTTTAGAAAACAAATACTCAGAGATCTATAGAATTGGTGCTGAAAAGAGGCATAACTCTTTAGAACTATCAGCTCTGTTTTTAAATTTATAGTGTATCATACTAGGGGAATCAAGTTCTAGAGTTTGTGAAGTATGTTAATTAAAGCAAATGAATTCACAAGTAGATGCTGACTTTTTCCTCCTTTTATCCAAATCCTATGCACTCTTCAAGGGCCCAATTTAAGTTTTTTCTTCTTCATGAAGGCTGGCCTTTTCAGTTCAAATTAATCTTTCTTTTGTGTCCTCTAACTCACTGTCCATATCACACATTCTAGAATTTATTATTTTTTTTTTTTTTGAGGCAGAGTCTTGCTCTGTTGCCTAGACTGGAGTGCAGTGGTGCAATCATTGCTCACTGCAGCTTCAAACTCCTGGACTCAAGTGATCCTCCTGCCTCAGCTTTCCAAGTAGCTGAGACCATACGTGCATGCCACCATGCCCGGCTTATTCATTTCATTTATTTTATAGATGGGGTCTCACTGTGTTGCCCAGGCTGGTCTCAAACTCCTGGCCTCAAGCGATCCTCCTGTCTCAGCCTCCCAAAGTGCTGGGATTACAGGTGTGAGCCCACCACACCTGATCATGGAACTTGATAATTATGTTACAATGTTATTTGAACATCTGATATGGTATGTGTTCTTTCTTCAAATATATGTTGTTTTTAATAGAAACTGTTAGTTTTCTTTTCCACTGATTATAAAACTTAGCATTCTCTGCACGTGTTCATTAAATTAGAATTAAATGAATAAATGGGTTTACCCTTAGGATTCTGAAGCTGGTTTACCAATTCATGGAATTTGTCTTGGGCATCTGGCAAGTCCATTTTATTAACTGCCAGGAGGGCAGGTTTTGTCTGAAGTTCTTCTTTGTACAACTCCAACTCCTTTAAGTCAAAAGAGAAAAACCAAATAATTTTATAAAACTATCTATATAAATTACCTATTTGGAAATATCTTTCTTTACTTTAATGGCCTGGGTAATCTAAAGCCCACTCACATTACTGAAATGCAATAAATTCCAATAAGCACAAAACAAAAGAAATTCAGAAAATACTTCTTTTTAGGTCATGTGTTAGCATATTTTAGCTTATACGACATCCTAGAGACATGTGATCTTGTGTCCGGAGCCAAATATAGGTATCTGAATTTCACAGAGATAAAATTCAGAGGTCAGTAATAAAAATTTAATATTACACCTATAGCATTTGTGGAGAAAGTAAATGTACTGAGGAGTAAATCTTTGTGACCTTGGATTAGGCAATGGTTTCTTAGATATGACACCAAAAGCACAAGCAAAAGAACAGACGATGGGACTTAATCAAAATTTAAAATTTGGGGTTCTTTTGCTATTGAGTTGTTTTGGCTCCTTAAATATTTTAGATATTAACCCTTTATCAGATGTATGGTCTACAAATATTTTCTCCCATTCCATAGAGTGTCTCTTCACTCTGTTGATTGTTCCCATATTTGTGCGAAAGCTTTTTAGTTTGATGCAATCCCATTTGTCTATTTTCACTTTTGTTACCTATGCTTTTGGGGTTATGTCTAAAAAATCACTGCCCAGACCAACATCAAGAAGCCTTTTCCCTATGCTTTCTTCTAGTAGTTTTATAGTTTTGAGTCTTATGTTTAAGTTTTTAATTGATTTTGAGTTGACTTTTGTATATGGGACAGGATAAGGGTCAAATTTCATTCTTTTGCACGCAGATATCCAGTTTTTCCAATCATTTTTTGAAGAAACTGTCCTTTCCCCATTATGTCTGCTTAGCAACTTTGTCAAAGATTAGTTGGTTGTAAATGCATGGATTCATTTGTGAGCTTTGTATTTTTTTCCATTGGTCTATATGCCTGTTTTTGTGCCAGTACCATGCTGTTTTGATTACTACAGCTTTGTAGAAGGTCTCGAAACCAGGTAGTATGAAGCCTCCTGCTTTGCACTTTTTGCTAAGCACTGCTTTGGCTATTCAAACTCTTCTGTGGTTCAAAATGAATTTTAGAAATAGAAAACCATATTGTTTTTCTATTTCTGTGAAAAATGTCATTGGAATTTTGACAGGGACTGTGCTGAATCTGTATATTGCTTTGGGTAGTCTGAACCCAGTCAAAAAACAGGGCAAGGACCTGAATAGATATATCTCACAAGAAGACAAGACATACAAATGGCCAACAGGTATATGAAAAAATTCTCAATATCATTAGTCATCAGAGAAATGCAAATTAAAACCACAATAAAATATTATCTCACACTTATTAGAATGGCTATTATGAAAAAGAAAAAAGATAACAAGCGCTAGAGAGGATACGGAGAAAAAGGAATCCTTGAACACTGTTGGTGAGAATGTAATTAACAGAGCCATTATGGAAAATAGTATGAAGGTTTCTCAAAAAATTAATAATAGAACTACCACTTGATCCAGCAATCCCACTTCTGGGTATATGTCCAGAGGAAATGAAATCAGTGTGTCGAAGAGGTATCTGAACTCCCATGTTCACTGCAGCATTTATTCACAATAGGCCAAGATATAGAATCAATCTAAGAGTTTGTCGATGGATGAATGAATACAGACAATGTGATGTTTATACACACATACTTAAGCACAGTGGAATACTATTAAGCCTTTATAAAGAGGAAGATCTTGTCATTTATGATAACACAGATGGTCCTGGAGGACATTAAGCTAAGTGAAATGAGCCAGGCACAGAAAAACAAATACTGCATGATCTCATTTTAATGTGGAATCTACAGAGTTGAACCCATAGAAGCAGAGAGCAGGATTGTGGTTGCTAGGGGCTTGAAAGAGGAGAGATGGTAGGGTGTTGGTCAAGCGAAACAAAGTTTTGGTTAGACAGGATGAATAAGTTCTTGAGATTTATGATATAGTATAGTGATTCTAATTAATAATAACATATTACATACTTGAAACTTGCTAAGAAAATAGCCATCTTAAATGTTCTCATCACAAAAAAATAAGTTGTGTGACAGATATGTTAATTAGCTGATTTAATCATTTCACAATATATACATGTATCAAAACATTACTTACACACTTTAAATATATACAATTTTTATCTGTCCATAAAAATTGACAAACTTTCATACCTTAACAAAACTGGGAAAATAAACAAATGGAAGTTTTGTGCCTTAAAGGATACCAGAAATAAAGTGAAAAGACAACTCACAGAAGGAGAGAAAATATTTTCAAATCATGTATCTGATAAGGGACTTATATCCAAAAATACAAAAAACTCTTACAACTCAACACTAAAAAAAGAAATAACACAATTAAAAAATGAGCAAAGAATCTGAACAGACATTTCTCCAAAGGTGTACAAATGGCTAATAAGCAAATGAAAAGATGCTCAGCATCATTAATTATAAGAGAAATGCAAATAAAAACCATAATGAAATACCACTGCATTCCCACTGGGATGGGTAAAATAAAAACAACAAAGGAGTGTTCGCATCATGTGGAAAAACTGGAACCTTTATACATCGCTGGTAGGATTGTAAAATGGTACAATGGTACAGCCAAATTGGAACAGTTTGCAGCTCCTCAAAATATTAAACAAAGAGTTACCAAATGATGCAGCAATTCCAATCCTAGGTATGTATCCAAGAGAAATGGAAACATATGTCTGCACAAAATCCTGTACACAAATGTTCACAGCAGCATTACTTATCATAGAAAAAATGTGACAAATGAAACAGGATCTACAAAGTCCTGGAAGTCAGCAACATCATACTGTATGAGAGAGAAATCACATAGCTGAAATGCAGCATATAAGGGAAGCGGGTGGGGGAAGGACTACTAAGCAAGGGCCAGACTTGCCAGACACCTCATATACCATGTCCAGGTTAGACTTTAGATTTTAATCTAACAGGAAAGGGGACCATCAAAATGTTTTAAACAGGGAACAAATATCAGCTTGGTTCTTTATAAAGATCACTCCAGCTGCCATATAAAAAATGAATTAGAGAAAAGCAAGAATGAAAGCAGAGAAGACCACATAGGACCAGATTCAGAATTACGGTGACAGGGGCTGATGATTTTAACAGTGCAGAGTGAGACAAGTGGATGGATTTCAGAGAGATTTAGGATATAAAACTGACAGGGCTTAATGTAGGTGGTGAGAAGAAAGAATCGAGACCACCACCCAGGTTTCTGGCTTACATACTCAGTAAAATTCTGGGAGTGGCAGAGTTAAAAAAAAAAAAAAACAGTTCCGTTTTATACATATTGAGTGGCTAAGAGGACATCCAATCAAAGATGCCAGATGCCAATAGGCATCTGGTCTAATCACGTATAATAATGTATACCAAATCAAAGATCAACCAAAAGATCTGGGTATCAGATACAGATATGGCAGCCATTCGGATATTACTTGTAACTGAAGCAACAGGAATGGGTAAGATTGCACAACAGGGTTACGATAGGACTCTGAATAATGTTACTTAAAGGATGAGCAGAAAAGAACCTAAGAAGCAGACTGAGAAACAGTCTAAAAAGTAGAAATAAAACCAGAAGATATGGTTCATTAAGCTAAGACGGAGAATGTTTCAAGAAGAAGAAATAGACAATGTATCAAAGTTGAAGCAAGATAAAGTCCAAGAAGTAAATATTAATAATAGATAGTCGGAAGCCCAAGAAGGGTTTTATCCATAGTTTTAGGAGCCAGTAAAAACTGAAAAACTGGAGACAGCAAGTTTAAATAATTCTTTAACTGATAGTCAAAGCTTTAGAAAGGTGGGATATTTATTCTAAATATGTCATTTCATATAGTCCCTTATGCCTACATATTAGACCAGATACAGAACACAGTATAACAGAAAACCTACTTTTGTAAGCAGAGTTATGGTTTCAAAAGCAGTTCTGTATTTAGTTTGGGAAGAAAGCTGAAATCCACAAATATCAACCTAAAAAAGAAGGAAAGAGTCTTTAACATAAGAAGAACAGCTACACATTTTTATGTTTTGAAATATTTTACTCTCTCAAATTAAAAATAATTTCTCAATCTATACTGGTAACTTAGCAATTCAAAATAAATAACAGAAATTGAGGTGTTGAGGTAACTATAATTATTCTGGTAAAATAACAGTCACTAATAAAATGAAAAACTAGTATGGACAAGAAAGTTTATACCAATTATAGCAAATCTCACCTATAATTCTATCATCATCAATGAAGTATGAAAGAGACACTATATAATATAGCAGTATGTTGGAAATATTAAGGAATTAAGTCTTGACAAGTATAGCCAAACTTATATATGATACAGTAAACAATACCATTTCCATCCCCAGATCATAACAGACTTAGCAGAGTAAGATAAGCTACTATTCTATCTTTAAATCTTATTAAAAATTTCTAGGAAAACTCAACTCATTGATTTTCACATTCATTTGAACATCACATGTATATGACTTACAACAAAAAGAAGTTGTCTAGTTCTTTCTATATGCTTCAGGAATTTGTGGCCCATTCCTTTGTTCATATGTGCTCCTTCTATTAAACCCGGAAGATCAGCTACTGATATCTAATACAAAGTTAAATAGTTTGATGAAAAAGAAAAATACATGAAAACCTCAAGTTTAATTACATACAAAAATTTCCATATTTCAAATATAAACAGTTCCTAATTTATGATTACCAATGCATCTTTGAAAAGCCAAGATACCTTCATAAGAGTATTAAAATCTTTTGTCATCAGATATTAAAGTCCCATTTTTACTTATTAATCTAACAATCTAGGAATTTAGGGATGAGTTTAACATTTATTAATCACATAAACTTGTAATTTCATAAATTGTATTGTTCAATATGAACTTTTCATAGAATTTCAACTTTCACAATCTGAATTTGTAGATGTTTACAAGGATATTAATTCAGCAGACATTTACTAAGTATAGCTCTACAGTTTTAAGTGCAATTTGTAATTGTTTATTTGGCACCATTGTTCCTTTTTTGTTCACATGATACCGGCAGAATTATCAACCATTCGTACAAAATGAAAAATACAACGTTCCTATACTCCTTTTGGAGATGACAAGGATTATTATCCATCATTCTACATTTGTGCCTTTCAAACCTCACTGTGCATCATAATCACCTAGGGAACTTTTAGAAACTACAGATGCCCAGGCCCTATTCCAGAGGTTTGGTTTCAAATCTCTGGGCCCAGTCATCATTTATCATTGTTGTTCTTGTACCACTCAGGCAAATTCTGAGGTGTAGTAAGGGATGAGAAGTAGTGCTCTACACCCACTGCCCAGTGTAGATAAAGAATTCGGTCTTAAAGGAAGTTGTACCTACATGACAAAACAGTGTGCACAACAGAGATTCTGAAATTTCCTTCAGAGGTTCTCTACTGATTTCCCTTAACAATTAACAATGTTTAATTCTTATTATAAACAATGATTTATAAACAATGTTTTCTTTTCCTCTATTGTTCCCTATATATTATCGTGTATTTACACTATTTAATATATTATAATTGAGTTTATTTTTTACTATTATATTACTATTATACATGAACATACATTTTTATGCCTTTTGAATTATGTCATAGGATTACATGAACCTACATTGACACATCATTATATCCCAAAGTGCATACTTTAATTAGGGTTCATTCTTGATGTTGTACATTCTATGGGGGTTTTTTCCCTCAAAACATTAAAGGGGTAGAAATGTTTTAGGTTACATGGATCACTTTTGTAATGCTTGAGTCCCAGTTAAAGGTGTGCCTGTCACCCAAATAGTGTTCAGAGTACCTGTTAGGTAGGTTTTTGTCCCTCCCTTCCTACACCCTCCCCACAATTGATTTCCACTGAGTTTTACTTCCCTCTCTACACATGTGTGCTCACTAGTTAGTTCCAATTTAATACTGAGTAATTCTATGGGTTTTAACAAATGTATAATGCATCCACTATTATAGTATCTAACAGGATGGTTTCACTGTCCTAAAATTCTCTGTGCTCTGCTTATTCACCTCTCCTTCCTCACTAACCCTGGAAATCACTGATCTTTTTGCTATCTACATGGCTTTGTTTTTTCCAGAAGATCATATAGTTAGAATTATACAGTATGTAGCTTTTTCAGATTGGCTTCTTTCACTCCAGTAATGTGCATTTAAGGTTCTTCCATGCCTTTTCATGACTTGATAGCCCAGTTCTCTTTAGAGTTAAATAATATTCCACTGTCTAAATGTACCACAGTATATCCATTCAGCTACTGAAGTTATTTCCAAGTTTTGGTAATGATAAATAAAGGTGTCATAAGCATCCACATTGAGGCTTTTGTGTGGACATAACTTTTCAACTAATCTGGGAACTATATAGGAGCACAACTATTAGATTGCATATATTTTAAAAAAATTTTTTATTTAGTTTTTATTCTAATTATTAATATACAGAAGATCTACAGTTCTTATCAAGGAAAAGTAAATTTAAATAGCTAGATGAGACCAAAATCTCACTAAATTTTTTTTTTCAAAAAAATAAAGTTGGAATAAAATCATTTCCATGAACTTTAGAAAGTGATTTTAGGAAATGAAGATCAATAATCCAACATAGTAATAAAAGAAGACTTGCAATGAGAAGAAACAGATCAAAGAGATAAAGACGACATGATATAGCAATAAACTGGATCTAATCTTTGGAAGAAGAAATTAAGTTCTTATACAATATTTTACTATGATAGTGCTCAGAATTATTTTGACCAGTTTCACTTATCATAAACAAAATCGTATTACCATTTTCCCCCCTAAATCATAGAAACAGGCAAATATAAAGTCCAAGTACCAAAACCAAGTATATTCACTTGTAATCAAATGTTTTACTTCAAAAATACCCACCTGTTTGTAATCATTGTACATAATCTTTCCAAGTTCAGGCTTCAGTGTTGTAACTAAAATGAAAAACAATAAATTAAGCTAGAATAAAGGCTGGTACTCTCAAAATTGTTTTAGCATTATGCATAGAATGAACAATATTTCTTTTCTGTGAATAGTTTAATTCAGATTTTGTTCTAACTTGTTGAAATGGAAGCTATGATTATCTTTGCTATTTATTTTTATTAATTAGTAATTAATTAGTAAGTCTTAATTTTTCTCTACTGTATACTTCAAGGTACGTGGTAAGGAAGTTTTGGGAAGTGGGGCTCAGAATTTAAGTTTCTATTACTGGGTTTGTAGATGAAATTTTTCTAGTCCTTTCTCATTAAGTTATCCTTATGCCTCACCAATCCTACACTAGCCTCTTTCCTACGATTTTTTGCCTTTCCTCCTCTTTCATTCTCAAGTCCCATGTATCACAACAAATAATGGCCATGTAATTTACAGCAATTAGTCCAAAATTAATTCTACTTCATCAGAGTCTAATTTTAGAATGGCTTAATTTTATTTTCCAGGTTAATGTCATTCTGTGTCTTTTTGTTGAATGATGGCAGAGATCCCATGATATTCACTCATTACTCTTACCCTAAGTTTCTATTGTATCTCATTTAGTTACTGCAATAACTAACTGATTTCTCAGATCCTTTTATGTCCCACACCAATCCATTGTTTATATTATAGGCAGATCTCTTTAAAAGCAAATCTAATAATTTTAGCCCTTGCTTAAAGGCTTCCAATTGCCTTTAAGACAGAAAGATCAAATACAGCCTATGTGGTCTGTATGATATGGTCTCTACCTACATCTAGTCTCATCTCAATTCCTCTTTCTCTTACTTCATATCTCTAGACACAGAAATCTACGCCCTGCCACCACTAAGCCTTTGTGTACATGCTATTTCCTCTGATTAAAAGACCCTTCACCTCCCTTCCTTTCACTAATTAATTCATAATTATTCTTCATATTTCAGTCCAAGCATCGCACCTCCTCAAGGAAATTTAAAGCAGTCACCTATACTCTTTCTTAGAACCCCTTTATATTCCCTTTATTTATTAGTGATATATATGCTTTCCCCTGCTGGTCTGTAAGCTCAATAAAAATCAGAACAGTAGCTGTTTCTACTTACCAGTCTTTGTAACCCCACAACATAATGTGGTTACTAGAAATAAATATTTCTAAATGAATGAAAGTATTCTCTCAGCCTTCCTAGTATTTATCACAATACTTGATACAGAGTAGGTGGCTCATAAAATCCTAACTAAACCAAATAAATGATTACACAACAGAGAAATAAATTAAATGCAATAAAGTAAGTGTCTAATAAGGACAAGAAACTTTGCTGAGGGGTTTAGAGGTTTCAAAGATTAATGGAAAGTACATGTATTTTATCTGCCAAAAGTTTTTAAACTAAGGCTATCCTCAGAGTTGTCATTTTATTCATACTCAAAAGAAATATTAGTCTTTAAAAAGTTTACCTCCATACATTAAAACATACCATCAAATTATACTTACATGCATAATCTGCAATTGCAGGTTTTGCATGAGAAACTCGACTTAGCAAAGAGGATTTTCCAGCATTTGGGAATCTGAAATGAGAAAATAAAAATGCACATTATAGCAAATACCAATATTAATAACACTTGCTTATTTCTGAATTCCTAAGAATTCAAGTAGACTCCTCTCAAGTAACTAGGACTACAGGCACATGCCATCATGCCCACCCGGATAATTTTTTTAAAAACTTTTTTTGTAGAGATGGGGTCTTGCTATGTTGCCCAAGCTGGTCTCAAACTCCTGTCCTCAAGTGATTCTCTTACCTTGGCCTTCCAAAGTTCTGTGATCGCAGGCATGAGTCAGCTCACCTGGTCAATTTTTTCTTTTTTGAAAGAATTATTTATAGTTGGTTGGCCTGCTTTTTAAACCAAATAATATAAGGTGAACACCTTTCAATGGTAAAGTATAATTTATTTGACTAATTTCCTACTGACAGACATTTAGGTTGTCTCCAATTTTTCACTATTATAACTAACATTGCAAAGAATACGTATACAACTAGAAAGACATATACTGTTAATAGTTATCTCTGAGTGGTGGGATTAATAGACAACTATTTCTTCTTTCTTCAAATAAGCATGTATTATTTAACTTTTTCCTCAAAACTTTAAACAATATAGTGACTATCCTTAAACTTTTGTATACACCTTTGATCTCTTTCTTGGGATAAATTTCTAGATAAGCAAATTGTGAAGTAAAATATATGTTCATATTAAAGGCTTTTGATTTCATTGCAAAATTTCCCTCAGGAAAGTCCTACTATGTATGAAAGTAAGTGCTAGGAATGAGAGTCATTTAAAGGATTCTTTCCTAAATCTCATTCACATATTTTCATTAAACTTATCCAACAAATATTTTTCAAGCACTGACTTTGTATAAGGCAACATACTAAGCATCAGAAATACAGTAATGAGACCAATGTGATCCCTGCCTCCTTAAGGAAGCTTCTTTCAAAAACTCTGCCAAGGCCGGGCGCGGTGGCTCACGCCTGTAATCCTAGCACTCTGGGAGGCCGAGACAGGCAGGATCATTTGAGCTCAGGAGCTGGAGATCAGCCTGAGCAAGAGTGAGACCCTGTCTCTACTAAAAATAGAAAGAAATTAGCTGGACAACTAAAAATATATATATAAAAAAAATTAGCCGGGCATGGTGGCGCATGCCTGTAGTCCCAGCTTCTTGTGAGGCTGAGGCAGGAGGATTGCTTGAGCCCAGGAGTCTGAGGTTGCTGTGAGTTAGGCTGACACCACGGCACTCTAGCCCGGGCAACAGAGTGAGACTTTGTCTAAAAAAAAAAAAAAAAAAAAAAATCTGCCAAACTTTCATTTGGAATAATAATGTAACATTTTGCAAATATTAATTTTGAATTCTATAAAAATTATAAGCTCTTTTAACAATTTTGCTCATAAAAAATCTTTCTGCAATGAACTTAAAATGTAATTACATGAGATTTCTTAATGATTCATTTCTCCTGGAACATACATTATTTTCTCATATTCTGTTTCACCTAGGCTCTTATAACTTTTGAAAAGCAAATTGCAATATTTTTCTCCATGATTACTACTAGCTGGACTTGTTTATTTATTTCCAATATTCTCATATTTTCATAATAATTATTAAGCATATAAAAAAGCAAGCAACTATTTCCAAGATCAAAGTATCAGTAGAAAGAGGATGGTAATGGAAGAACAGATATTTGAGAGTTTTCTTGAAAAGTATTTAATGAAAATTTTAGAGGCTGAAATCCAACCTATGCAAAGATCACATTTGACAACAGTAGTACAAGCATATTAGTTAAATGATAAGTTTCTTCTATGGTTCAGTACATTGCCAAAACCAGCTAAAAGGTTATCTACTTATGCCAGTATTCACAGTAGGAACTTTTCAAAAATAGTTGCCTAATTAAAAGCACTAGAATATATATGTTAAACATTCTACTTAAGAATTTTTAAATTTTTTTCTCTCATTCTCTTTCAATATGCTTAAGAATCTTGATGCTTTTATTTCTGGTTGTAATTTCAAACCTACTTCTGAAGATCCTAGTATTTCATACAGTCATCAGTACGTTTACAACACAAGGATGATGACGGTAGCAGCTGCAACTAATTGAGCACTCACAAATGCAAAGCCTGTGTTCTGCTGTATATGCATTATCTTACCCACCAACATTTTCAGGTAAGCACTATCTCCATCCACTACTAAAGATGAGAAAACAAAGACCAGCTAGCCAGCCTCCAGAGGATTTGATATCCTAATCCAAATAGTCTATTGTCTTGTCCTTGTCTGACTTTGCCAGCATATTGCCAAAGTACATATACAATGCACAAATTCGATAAACTAGAAATAATTCTGGCCCCAAATTACCATGTACGTTAATTTTCTATTCATAGACTGTCTCTTTGAAAGTATAATAGTAAAAATATGAATGATACTTACCCTACTAGGCCTACATCAGCTATAAGTTTTAGATCAAGGTGAATTATTCGTCTCTGGCCTTTCAATGGTAAGAAATTTGTAAGTAATTTACCACCAAGACCTCCTTCAGCTACCAAAATTCTATCACCTTCTTTATTGAGTTCTCCTTAAAAAGAGGGAGAGAAATACAGCAAAGATCAATAAGTAGAATAAGCAGCATATTTTCTTTCAGAAATACATGCCAGGAAGTTCCAATTTACAAATCCAGAGGGCTAAACAAAAGAATTAAATTTCTATTATAAGGTCTGACCCTAGAAAAACACTTAAAAGCAGTTGAAAAGAGACTAGTTATATGTTTTAAAATGAAGTACCCTTATATCTTTAAAATAATCTTAAATCTAGAAGTCAATTTTGAACAACTTTTATGTTTTAAAATGTTTTATTATAAATTAGTTGCTGAAACTGTTAATATTAAAAAAAATTATTCTTAAACTCAAGAGAGAGAAAAGGTAACACAAGATGGCCAAATAGAAACCTCCAAAGATTGTCCCTCTGCACAAACACCAAATTCAACAACTATCCACACAAAGAAGCACCTTCAGAAGAACCAAATCAGGTGAGTGACCACAGTACCTGGTATTAACATTCTATCAAGGAAACAGGCACTGAAGAGACCAGACAGCCTTCCATTGCCTATGCCACCCCTCCCCCATTCATGACAGTGCCATGATAGCATACAGAGTGGAGAGAGAATTGTGTGACCAGCAGAGGGAGAGTGAAGTGATTCTGGGACTTTGCATTGGAACCCAGGGACATCCTGTCATAGCGGAACACAGCACAGGGCAGAATTCTGCCAACGCCCATGGAGGAAGCATTTAGACCAGCCTGGCCAGAGGGAAATCCTCCACCCCAAAACCTTATGTCCAGCTAGCCCCACCACCAGCTGACACAAAGCAGCCAGGGGCATGGAATAAATTTGTAAGGCAGTCAGGCTACAGAGGATGCAGTCTTTGGGCAACTCCTGCAGCTGTGCTGGCTCAGAGCTAGTGCATGTAGGGTGCACATGACCCAGTGATACAGGAGCAGGGATGGCCAAGCCAGTGCCTGTGTCATGCCTCCCCCAATCGATGCCAGGCAGCACAGTTCAGGAAGTCTTCTGTCACTTGGGGAAAGGAAAGAGAAGAGTTCAGAGGACTTTGTTTTACAACTTGTGTGCTAGCTCAGCTGCAGTAAAATAAAGTACCAAGCAGACTCCTGAAGCTCCTGAGTCCAGGCCTTAGTTCCTGGACAGCACTTCCATACCCACTCTGGGCCAGAAGGAAACACACTGTCCAGAAGGGAAGGATCCAGTCCTGACAGGATTCACCATCTGCTAACTAAAGAGCTGTTGAGTTTTGAAGAAACACCGCAAGTAGCCAGGCAACAGTCACTATGAGCTTTGGGTGAGACTCAGCTGGCTTCAGGTGTGACCTGCAGTGACCATGACAGGTGACAGTACTCACATCACTCCTCCTCCAACTCCCACAGCCCAGCACAGAGAGTGAGGGAAGAGAATGGGAGACTTTGCCTAGTATTCCAGGGAATTCCCCTGCATCTTATCCATGTCGACCAAGGTGGTACCACCAGGAATCTGCAAGAGTCACAGCATTACTGGGCTTGGGGCACTCCCAGTGCTATTATGTCTGCAGTGACCAAAGACTCAGATCACAAGACTCAATTCCCTTTGAATATCTGGAAAGCCTTCTTAAGATGAATGGATTCCAATAAGCCCAGACTGCAAAGATTAAAATAAATACCTAACTTTTCAATGTCCAGACATCAACGAACATCCACAAGCATCAAGAGTATGCAGGAAAACATGACCTCAACAAATGAACTAAATAAGGTGTCACCAGTGACCAATTCCAGAGTAATGGAGATAGGTGACCTTTCAGACAAAGAATTCAAAAGAGCTGTCCTGAAAAAGCTCAGTGAACTTCAAAACAACACAGAGAAGGAATTCAGAAGCCTATCAGAGAAATTTAACAAAGAGATTAAAATAATAATAAAAGATCAAGCAGAAGTTCTGGAACTGAAAAATACAATTGACAAACTGAGAAATGCATCCAAGACTCTCAACAGCAGCATTGATCAAGCAGAAGAAAGAATTAGTGAGTTTGAGGACAGGCTATTTGAAAATACACAGTCAGAAGAGAAAAAAGGAAAAAAAAGATAAAAAAGAATGAAGCATACCTACAAGATCTAGAAAATAACCTCAAAAAGGCAAATCTAAGAGTTATGGTCTCAAAGAGGAGGTAAAGAGAGACTGCGGCAGAAAGTTTATTCAAAGAAATAATAACAGAGTTTTCCAAATCCACAAAAAGATATCAATATTAAGATACAAGAAGGTCACAGAACACCAAGCAGATTTAACTCAAGGAAGACTACCTCAAGGCATTTAATAATCAAGCTCCCTAAGGTCATGAACAAAGAAAAGGAACTAAGGGAGGCAAGAAAAAAGAAAAAAACAAAAACAAAAACACATAAAGGAGCTCGACTAAGCTCTGGCAGCAGACTTCCTAGGGGGAAACCTTGCAGGCCAGAAGAGGCATGACATAGTTCAAGTGCTGAAGGAAAAAAATCTTAACCCTTCAAACATGACAGAGAAATAAAGACTTTCCCAGACAAACAAAAGCTGAGGGATTTCAACAACACCAGACCTGTCCTACAAGAAATGCTAAAAGGAGTTCTTCAATATGAAAGAAAAGGACATTAAGGAACAGTAAAAAAATCATCTAAAGTTATACAACTCATTGGTAACAGTAAGTACACAAATACAGAATACTCTATTGCTGGTAACTGTGGTACATAAACTATTATATCTTGAATAAGAAGACTAGAAGACAAACCTATCAAAAATAACTAAAACAAAATTTTTTTGAGACAGAGTCTCACTCTGTTGCCTGGGCTAGAGTGCCGTGGCGTCAGCCTAGCTCACAGCAACCTCAGACTCTTGGGCTCAAGCGATCCTTCTGCCTCAGCCTCCCAAGTAGCTGGACTACAGGCATGTGCCACCATGCCCGGCTAATTTTTTTCTATATATTTTTAGTTGTCCGATTAATTTCTTTCTAATTTTAGTAGAGACCGCTCTTGCTCAGGCCGGTCTCGAACTCCTGACTTTGAGCGATCCGCCCGCCTCGGCCTCCCAGAGTGCTAGGATTACAGGCGTGAGCCACCGCGCCCGGCCAAAAAACAAATTTTTGATAGTATAAAACTATATAAATGAAAATAACAAAAAGTTAAAAAGTGAAGAGGGATGGAATTAAAGTGTAGAATTTGTTAGCTTTCTCTTTGCTTATTTATTTATAAGCAGAGTTAGTTGTCATATGTTTAAAATAATTGGTAATAAGATGTTTTTTGCAAGCTTCATAGTCACCTGAAATCAAAAAACCTACAACAGATACACAAAAAATAAAAAAGCAAGAAATTAAAATACACCATCAGAGTAAATCACTTTTAACAAAGGAAGACAGAGAGTAGAATGATGGTAATTAGAGGCTGGGAAGTGTAGTGGGGAGGGAGGAATAAAGTGGTGATGATTAATGGGTACAAAAATATAGTTAGATATACAATGAACAGTATTTGATACCGCACCAAAGTGACTATAATCAACAAGTGAGTGTATACTTTAAAATAACTGAAAGAGTGGAATTGGAATGTTCCTAACATAAAGAAATGATAAAGGCCTAAGGTGATAGATACCCCAATTACCCCAATCTGATTAATTCACATTGTATGACTGTATCAAAACATCACATGCACCCTATAAATATATACAACAGTTATGTGGCCATAATAATTTAAAAATTTTTTTTAAAACTCAAAATATTCCCCCAAATCCTCAATTTTAGAAAATGTGCACATTTTTACAATCTTAGAAGACAGAGTACACTCACCTATAATTTTACCATTTTCATCAGTTACTGAAATACCTACAGGTACAGGGATTTCACAGTCCTTTCCTTTGGAGCCTTTCAGTGCACTAACCCTACCAAAAAAAGCCAAATGAAAATAAGGAAAACCTCTAAATTAAAGGGTTTATGCTTCAAGGAAATATAATAGTTTACAAAGGAGAGTAGCAATCAACTCTTCTGGCCAATGCAGATATTAAATGGTCAAATATAGTGTTAAAGAAAAACTACAATTTTTCCTATTTATTTGCATTTTAGACTATTGTATCCATTAAAATGGTATTAGGTAATGATTCTAATAACCAAATTAACCAGCAAAAGTCATTTTAACCAATAATGAACTAAGATATTGCACACCTGAACACTGCTATAATACAAACAAGCTATTAATAGAAAAAAATAGAAAACCTACTGAATTACAAAGCTTTTTGAAAAATTCACCTCAAATGAGAACAACTAAATTTTAAGAGGCTAATTTGGCTACTCTCAAACTGTTCATGAGAGAATAAATTGGTATAAACTTCTAATTTAGTAATTCCATATCTGGGAATTTATCAAGAAAATAACTGAACCACCAGGTAAAATAATATCTACATAAGAATGATGCATTGTGGCTATAAGAGCAAAAAACGTTAACAATAACCTAAATGGACAAATGACAAACTTTCATTTTCAATATTATAATATTACAGTTATTCTGAATAATTTTCTGACATGGAAAAAAATGTTAAGCAAAAAGGTGGTCACGAAATATTGTACTCTCATTTTTTCATCCCAAAATTATATATGCATACACAAAATTACATTTGTGTAACCACACTTAGCAAAGTCAAGAAAAGATTAATCTCTGAGTGGAATAATTATAGGACACTGACTTTTAATGATGGTGTGGTGGAGTAGTATGGTTCAGATTTGAGAAAGGTTTCCTAAAGGTTATCAAGGACAATCTTAAAAGAAAATGGTGGGAATTCACATAATGTTCTATTTCTACATAGGAAATGCAAAGAGAATACAGATACACAAAGGGAGAAGAAATGGATAAAAAGTTTAAAAACTCCATAATATTCCTTAGGACCAGCCTTTTATGAGTTATTTTAAACTTTTGCTTAGTTACAAATACAAGAATTAATTTACTTCAAATTACCAATTAAGTTTTTATTTGTAACTTTTTTTTTCCAGGAGGGTTTGATTTTATAGAATTAAAGTTACACGGTAAGTACTTACCGACTGTTTGCTCCTCCTTCAGCCACAAATCGTTTCTGAGGATATTTGTCTTTAAGTTGTTTTAAAGACATTTTTTTATGGGCTACAACCCAGATGTCACCACCTTTTCCACCTTCTCCACCTAAACGAGGATAACCCATTCCACCACTTCCACCTTTGATGAAGAGTCTTAGGTTATCAATGAAATTTCCATACTTAAATAAAAAAGAGAGAAACATTTACATACCAAATGTGCTTATCAATTTAGAACTCCTTTCTAGTTCTTAGTTTCACTAAAACTTCTTTAAAAAAAAAATCAATAATGGCTTTCTGTATGCCGACTCTAGCATCTTTTCTTATCTCACCTCAAGTGTAACCTCCCTTTCTCATTTGATTATCTCTTAAGACTTTTTTTTTCCAATTATCAATTATTGTCCCATCTATCCTCATGGTCTCTGACCTTGGCCCTCTTTTCATTCTAGACTTTCTCCCTTAGGTGATCTTGGCTTGTATAAATAACTATCACGTAGGTAAGATATTTCCTATGTCCAATATGTTGGACATCTCCAGGATGTAGCTTTTAGTAGTTTAAAGCAACTGGGAACAGGATCTGTATTTAATTTATATTTGAAACTCCTCTAATATTTAACTTGTTCTTAGATATAAGATGAATGAATAACAGTCACCTCACAACCAAATGTTAACATAACAAAACCAAACTTTTCCCGAGGCAAAATTTGTTCCTCCAGTGTTCTCTGAAATAACGGAACCATGCTTTATCTACTCATTGAGACTGCACAAATGAAAATCTTTCAGACTATACATGCCTCTTTCCCCGAAGCCCTGCTAACTCTATCTCTTCTTTCCAGTACCATTGCCCTAGTACCTAGACCAATAAATGATTTTTCAGTATCTAGCCATTCTTTCCTTAATGTATCCTCCATCTTGTTGCCCACGCTATTTTTCTGAAATGGATCTGATCCCTAATGTTTCTTCCCTATTCAAAAACCACCCATGGTTTCGTTTGCTTTTTACTGTTTATGAAATAAAGTCTAAAATTCCTAGTACTCTATGTATACTCAAAGACTTTAATCTACCCTTCCAGTATCATTTTCATTTGTTCAACCCTTCCCATCACCTCTTCCTCTTTGCTCTGTGCTACATAATGGACTGCCATGTCTATATGCCACTCTGTTGATGCTTTTCCTCTACTTAAACCATCACATGTTCTTTTGTATCATAAACTAACCTGAATGCCATATTTTCTTATGTCTTTCTTCATTCCTCTAATCAACTCTTACCCGGATTTTGTTGGCTCTCTCAGCAATTTTATTATACCTCTATTATTATCCTTTTTGAAATCTTGTAATGTATTTAGTGTTTACGTTTTCCTTCACTAAATCAAGAACTCCTTGCAGGTATAGAACTTGTGTATTAACCTCCCAGGCTATCAAAATATCTTACAGAATAATTTCCTAATTCATAATCCTCACAACTTCAGTCACATAGGATAGTTGTAAGTATCAAAACATCTATTTGAGGATGGTCCCAGTGCAGTGGTGGTTACAACTAATCACAACCAGTTACAAAGTCCTTCGTTCCTTCTCCACTCCCACTGTTTCCCTTAACTAGCCTTAAAAAAATAAGAAATTTAAATTAAAAAAAAAAAAGTTTGTTTCGAAAAAAATTGAAACACTGACCATTCTGATACACTCTTGAGGAGGGTTTTTAAAGTTCTATTCAATATGTGATACTTTTTTACTGCTCTAGATTCACCAGATTCAGAGGTTTAGGAGCCTCACTTAAAGGAAATCTTTCACTCTGGTCCTTAGTAGTGAGGTAATGGCCAAAATATAATGCCGGCAGGTTTTCAAAAAACATTACTAGTTGAGGCCCATATAAAGTTGTGTGTGTTTTTTTTAATTCAAAGCAGTTGTAAATTTTTACAGCAACGATTCTAAGGCCGATAGTGCACACAAACAGACCTAAATTTTGTACAAGAAGGCATGTCAATTACACATTCTTGTTTCGTGATAAAGCCTTTAGAAAGAAATAATTTTTTTTTTTTTTTTGAGATAGTCTCGCTCTGTCTCTCTGGGTGGAGTGCCCTGGCGTCCGGCCTAGCTCACACCAACCTCAAACTCCTGAGCTCAAGGGATCCTCCTGTCTCAGCCTTTCTAGTAGCTGGGACTACAGGCATGCACCACCACGCCCGGCTAATTTTTTCTATTTTTAGTAGAGATGGGGTCTCCCTGACCTCTAGCTGTCCTTCTGCCTCGTCCTCCCAGAGTGCTGAGATTACAGGCGTGAGCCACTGCGCCCGGCCTAGAAAGATCTTACCATTGCACTGGAGAAAAAATATGAAAGAACAGGCTATGGATATTATTTAAAAGAAGAAAAAACACCGCAATATTTGAGTCACGGCAGGCAGGTACCCCAATTCCTCATGCAACGTGCACACAATTCCCCTAAAGAACCTCAAACCCTGCCCCCAAAACGACCGCCCCAACCACGCTAGGCAGACACCCCCTTGTCACCCTTTATTGGCAAAGCCTGACTCTTGGAGGGACAGAGAGGACTACGGTAAAACCAGTCAGGAAAAATGCCTCTGGAAAAGAAAACAGTGGGGAGGGAGAACCACAGCCCTCAGTTGGGCGAAGGGAATCAGGCAGAGGAGCACCAGTAACGGACCTTTCTGAACAACACGCAACCGCAATGCACCATAACTGCGACCGGCCAGGATTCCCGCGGAAGCTGCAGGAACAGAGGTACAGCGCAGCCTTTTTACGTCACCGCCGGGCGTCGACGCGATTTTTCCTCCGCAGGCGCCTGCGGCCTGGCGCATGCGTTGTATAGTGCGCTGCCGCGGCGACCCTTTTAGGTGCTATGGGTCTCTCAACACGGGTGCGGCGTACGGTGGTGGCCTGTCTTTGGAGGTAAAGCATAATAAAACGCTGAGATAAAGTCGAGAAGCAGTGCCGTAAGGGACAGTAGGGTGCACAGTGTCTGAGGAATGAGCATTTTCAATGGAATGGACCTGGAGACTCAGCTGCTTTGGAGCAATTTTTATGCTAATTGAGAAAACCAGAACTCCTCAGAGTCTTAGCGCAAAAAAAAACTTCCATCAGACTATAAAACCAAGCGCGTAAAAGACACGGGAACTCAGCTGGGGAAAGAAGAACTCCCAAAAACTGTTAGTTCAGTGACGAGCTGAGTAATCTCCACCAGAAGCTTGCAGGAGACCATTTAAAACCTGTGGCACGAAAGTTTTATTGAAAATAATGTTGGGCTCTGAGATCTATAAGAAGACTCTTCTGTGGGGGAAGGAAACTTGTCTTCAACCGTTTGTCAGCCAGTAGCTTCCTGGAGTCCGGTAGACAAAAGAGTTTCTATTCAGCTGTCATTTGAAGCATGCCTGTGTGAGCATTAGTAAGAAACTACTTAAACTGGGCAAGACCAGCAGAGAGTGGCTCTTCCCATTCCCTCAAGCAGTGAAAATGGGCACTGTTAGGCAAGTAGCCTTTATCAGACCCCTAGGGAGATAAAGGAATGGAATGCAAAAGAAGAGTTTGCATTCCTTTCCCCGAAGTTTATCCCTCCCTGTCTCTCCTGATAAGGACAATGCTGGAGCTGCAGGATGGATGTGACTGAGACAAGGGTCCTAGGAGCCGGTTGGAAAAAAAATGTATTACAAGTAGCTGTTCTGGCTCAATTACTTACCCCCCTATAAATACTCCATAAAACCCACCACTCTCTCCTTCCTGGGGTGGATACTTTTTTCGGCCTCCACCCGTCTGCACCCAGATGCTCAAAATAAACAGCATTTTGCTAAACCTGAGGCTTTGTGTGTCTCTCTCTAAGCTCTGGATCTAACATGCACAGCCAAACTAAACAGCCCTGCACTACTCTGCCATCGTGTAATTCTTTCTTAGCCACTGAAACCACTAATTTCTAGAATCCTTGTCACACTTCAATGTGACAGTCTCTTGCACCCTTCACTTGGGACACTGCTTGGAAATACACGATGTGAAAACAACCCCTCTCTATGTTGATTACTTTGCTGCTACTGGACCTTCTTCACCACCAATCAGTAAAGCTGTAATTGTTGTTTAACCTGTAATGGTTGTATGTATTTTCCCTCTGGATGACTTCAATGTGGAATATGAACTTAGACATTATTATGAGATGTTTATTTCCATCAGCATACCTACTTCTCCATTAGGTTATTTCTGTGTAGATTTTTTTAGGTTTTTTTGTTTTTTGAGAGAGGGTCAGGTAATGTTTGAACAAGGAGGGCCCAATCCAGACAATATAAACAGGACCTCAGACAGTAACCAGGCCCCTTTGCTGTTTTTTGTCGGTGGCAAATGTATCTTGCTCTTGCTCTATAAACCTATCTTGCTCTTCCTCAGTAAATTTCGTTTCCTGCTTCCCTTGCTATTGGTGTGTCTGGTCATTCTTCAGCCAAGAGCACACCAAGAACCAAGAATAGACTGCTAACCCAACAACTCTTTTTCTTATTGCAAAACAATATAGGCTCAAAATATTATAAATGAAAGAAAAAAACCCACCCTAAATGCTATAATCCAGAGAAGTAATTACTGTTGTATTTGTGTTATTAAAGTTTTTAAAATAAGTATTTGCTTAGTTCTTCACCGGGAAAAAGAAATACAAAGAAAATAAAAAAATAAGTATTAATGTTAGAAACATCTGTTTATATGTGTGTATGGTAATTTCAAACAAATTTTACATAATCAATAAAATACATCAGGAACCTCTATTTTCAGCATTTTGCTAGGAAAGTCCTTACAAATTAATGAGAGGTTATAGGTGGGAGGATCACTTGAGCCTAGGAGTTTAAGGTCACAGTGAGCTATGAGTACAGTTGGGCCACTGTACTCCAACCTGGGTGACAGAGTGACAGAGTAAGACCCTGTCTCTAAAAAGAACAAAAACAAAAACAAAAACAAAAAAAGTTCTGGTGGAAACAAAACAAAAACAAAAAGCACATTAACTTAGAATTCTATATCTAGTGAAAATGATCCTAAATGAATGAAAGTGAATTAAAATACATTTTCAGATAAAACTACAAGAATATGTTGTTGGTGGACATGTGCTACAAGAAGTATGAAAGAAGTTCTTCAGGCTAAAGAAAAATACAACCAGATGGAAATTCAGGTCTTCAGGGGCAAGAAATAAAGAGCGTTGGAAATTATAACATTGTATCATGGGATTTACAATGTATGTAGATGTAACGTATTTGACAAGTATAAAAAAAAGGATGGGAAGGTGAGTAAATGGACTTCCAACTTGCAAGATTTCTACATTTTACATGAATTGATTCAATATTAACCCTAAGTAGTCTGAAAACTTAAGGATGTATATTGTAATCCTTAGAGCAATCACTGAAAGATAATGCAAAGAGGGAAAATGAAGATCATAAAGAACACAATGTTTATATGCCTTCTATGTTTCAGTTCTAATGTACTAAGATAAGCTTTTATTTCTTGTTCTTCTTAAACAATAACAACATATTAATATTTTTTAACAATGATCCTTTTTGGAAGGGGTAATGGTTAGTGATCTTTTCAACTTCTCTCTTGAACCTTTTTTCCTCCTGTCTCTGAGAAAGTATTTTGTTCATCTTTGTCTCCTGTGTTCCTGAAAAAATAATGCCATCTTTCCCTTCAATTAGCAGTGAGTGCTCCTTTTCTCTGCAGGGTACTTACTTGTTTCAACTTCATTTCCTGCTTTCTTTCTCCCCAAGATCATTGAATCAGGCTTTGATAAATACGTTGTTATTGAGGTTTACAAGAAGCAATACAATTATAGATGTTTTAAATTAATGTCTTTCATTATACTGAGTCAGAAAGTCAATGAATTGAAAAATTATTCTTTTTGTAGGTAGTCAGTAGCATTAGTCAGTCAAATTGTCCCCGCTGTGTGTGGAGGTTCCTTTTGATTCCGTGGGGAGTGATGATGGCCGTATTTCTTGGAGAAGCATGCTGAATAAAGGAGAAACAGGATATAGGCAAGTGTGACAAAGCTGCAACTAAGTGATTAGAAGGTAGGGAGTATGGGGACAAATTAATAGGCTACTGGCCTGATTAAACCAGGAAATCTTAACCAGCATCATCAACTGGAGTTCTGAAATACTTGAGGGGTGAGGCGTGGAAAGCTGACAAAACTTTGTAAGTTGTGGGAATAGCATGGATATGAAATAGAAATCAGCCAAAAATATTTATTGAGTGCCCCTTATACTGTACATCAGTCACTAGGAAAACATGAAAGATATTATTTTTATAAACTAGTAGGGGGACATTATATGTTCTCATGGAAAAAAGACAACATATTGTAGTAATTAAAAAATGGATGCCAAGTAATGCAGTGAAAATGGACACCTAATTGTAGAGATAAAACTGAATTTCGTGAAAGGGAGTTTGGAGTTGGGTCAGCGTTAAAGTGACAGAGAGAAAGGAAGAGATGCTCTATAATATTACTCAGAGATGAAGTCTGTGGACAATAAGAATATGCTAGGAACAGGATACTCATGATAGGATGATGATGAATATATTGCTGCTGGTGAAGATGATTTTAATTAAAAAAATGCATGGCTTAGAAAACATACTTGCTTAGTTACATGGCTCATTATTATTAATGATAGATAAGATGGATTAGTTAGGTAGTGCACTTGGCTTTATAAATAACCAACAACGGAATCTAAACATTTGCATGAGTTTATCATGGCTCTTTTAAAATGTGTTGTGTGCTTTTGAGATTTGCCACTGCTCCTCCTTTTTGCCAAATGAAAAATCTATTTCAAACCCAATTTTCCTAGCCCTCTGAAGTGTTTGACCCTACAACAGTCATTTGGCTCTCCAACTGTACCTTCCCTTTGGTTCTGTGACATTATGTCATGCTAGAGCTGTAGGCTGATTGTTCTTTCTCTTCTTCCTTCACTGATTGCATTTGCAGTTTATGAACCCCTAAATATAGTCCCCCATATTCATCTCGGCTTTCTTTTATCAATGTATGTGGTCATGGCAGTGCTAATTTTCTATCAAAACAGAGACCTCTCAAACCAGCTATGTTTCTAGATAAATTTTAGATATTCCAGAAGATCCAGAATCAACTCTAATGCAACATGTCCTAAATCACGTTAATCCTCCCCACTAACCATCTCTCTTTCCATCTTTCATGTTTGTCAATGTCACCCCATAAGCAAGTATGCTGAAAGCATTAGTTCTTTTTTGTTTTCTCTCCATCTCATATCAATGTGAACAGTCACATTGTTTTGTCTATCTTTGAAGTATGTCATTTCTGTCATTGACCTAAACACTTTACTAGGCATTATTTGATAATATAAAATAATATACCTAACATAAATATGTTAGAAACCATAGCCATAAAAAGAAGACAAATTAAATCACTATGCATAGAAACTCTTTATGTATTCTTTCCAGATTTCATTTCCTTATACACCCAAACCTAATCACTCTCCTGAATTGTGTGTTAATTACTTCCTTACTATTAAAATTACTTTATCATGTATATATATTTTTAAAGAACATATAGTTTAATTTTGCTTATCTTTGAGCCCTATAAAAGTGGTGTCTTATTTTTTAATCTATAATGCATGTAGATATGGTCTATTCATTTTCACTGCTGAATAATATCTTCTTATGCCAAATATACCACAGTTAATTATATATTCTGTTAATGGTCATTTTGATTGTTTTTGCTTTTATGAACAGTGCTAATATGAATGTTCCATTTAAGTGTATGCTGGTTGGCACCTATTTGTAAGAATTTCTTAAAGATGTATTCCTGGGAATGAAAAGACTTATTGCAAGTTACACACTTGCTGAAACTTATGATATAGTGCCAATTTATGTTCTAGACTAGCACTGTGTAAGAATCCTGCTGCTTCGTGGACAGTGAATTATATGGGTCAACCTGACTGGGCCATGGGGAGCCCAGGTGTTTGGTTAAACATTATTTCTGGGTGTGTCTGTGAGTGTTTCTAGATGAAATTAGCATTTTAATTGATAAACTGAATAAAACAGATTGCCCTCCCCATCATCCAATCCATTGAGGGCCTGAATAAAACAAAAGGATAGGGGAAAGAAGCATTTACTCTCTCTTCCTGACGGCTTGAGCTGGGATATCAGTCTTCTGCTCTCAGACTGGGGCTTACACGAATGGGTCTTCTGGTTATCAGGCCTTTAGGCTCAGACACCATCAGCTCTCCTGGTTCAGCCAGGTCTTTGGACTCAGGCTGTAACTACACCACCAGCTTTCCCGGGTCTCCAGCTTGCAGATGGCAGATCATGGGACTTTGCAGCCTCCATGATCATGTGAGCCAATTCCTTATAACGATATCTCTTTATTTTAGTGTCTTTCTTTTATGTAAAATATAATACAATTTATTATATATTTTATATATACTATATTGTGTATATATTATATACTATATCTTATAGTTTATATAAATATATATAGTGTATATATTATATATATTCTGTTGGTTCTGTCTCTCTAAAGTATTCTAATATACTTCATATGCTCACCATCACTTGATATAGTCAGATTTCTTAATGTTTGACCTGACAGGTATGAGTTTGTATCTTATTGTGATCTTAATTTGCAGTTCCCTGCTTGCAATTAAGTTATTAGGTATTTAAATATGAAATGTTGGATTTCAAATCAAAAGTTTAGTTTATTACATCTCAAACAAGAAGCAGAACAATTAATCAAAGTGTGTACGTAAACTAATGACACAGTTTTACTATCTTAACAGTAGCTTGCTCATGTCAGCAGCAAAGAAGCCTGGAGAGTGAGCGGTGATGAAATTGCAAAAGGCATTTCCCACAGCGTGTTGAGAATTGAATATTTTTCCTTGCAAGAAGTGGTTCAAACCCTGGAAGAAGTGGTAGTCAGTTAGTGTAAGGTCTGGTGAATACAGTGGATGACACAGTTTCCAGGTCCAGCTGCTGTAGTTTGAAGCAGTGTTGTTTGTGCAAAATGTGGTCTTGCAAGAGGATTGGCCTGTTTCTAGTGACCAATCTTGGCTGCTTCATCACAAGCACCCCCATCATTTCATCCAGTTAGTTGCAGTAGACAACTGCTGTAATCGATCGACCAGGTTTCATGAAGCTGTAGTGGATAATACCAGTGCTGGACCACCAAACAGACACCATTAACTTTGTTTGATGAATATTCCGTTTTGGACTGTGTTTCGGCACTTCATCTTTATACAACCATTGTGCCAAATGCTTGCGATTGTCAAAAAGAATCCATTTTTCATCACACATAACAATGCAGTGTAGAAATGGTTCGTCTCTATGTCATGACAGCAAAGAAAGGCAAGCTTTGAGACGATTTCTCTTCTGATGCTCATTTCATTCATGTGATACCCATCTGTCCAGATACTTCACCTTGCTGATTTGGGAAGATGATATCTTTATAGACATTATATTTATGTAGATTGTCTTTAATGTTTCAATATAATTTAAAAAATCTCCATAAAGGATTAATATATCTTTGTTAAATTTATTCCTACATACCTTATATTTTTGCTGCTGTTGTAAATGTTATCTCTTTTTTAATTTATTTGTTTTGTTTGTTGCTCATATAAAGAGATGCAGTGAATTTTGTAGATTGGTTTTATATCCAACGTCTTACCAAACTCTCTTGTTAATTTAAATAATTTGTGTATATAATTTACTTATTTTTGAACATGTGCTTGTACACAGCTTATTTACTATGTATTAGGCACTGTTCCGAACGCTTTAAAAATGTTTATTTATCACAACAGCCATTTGAAGCAGGTTCATTTTTCATCCCTGTTTTAATATAAGGAAACTGAATCACAGGGAGATTAAATCACTTGCCCAAAGTCATGAATTATCATTTGAACCTAGAAGGCAGTATTTAAACCCAGGCAGTTGATTTCCAAGCTCCATAATCACCAGTAGCTTTGCTGTCTCTCTGCTTGGCTAGACAGTTCTGATTCTTTCTTTCTAATCTTTACCCTCTTCTTTTTTTCCTGCCTCCATACCTTTATATACGGGTATTATTTTAAATGTTAGCAGAGATAATGGGCATCTTTTTCTTGATCCTAATTTAAAAGAGAATTCTTTTAACATTTTACTATAAGAAAGATGTTTGCTGTAGGGTTTGGTGGATAACATTTATGAGGTTAATAAAATTCTCTTCTATTTTTAGTTTTGCTAAGAGGTTTTTCTTTGTTTGTTTTGTTTTTTGCTTTTTGAGACCGAGTTTCACTCTGCCACCTGGGCTAGAGTGCCATGGCGTCAGCCTAGCTCACAGCAACCTCAAACTCCCGGGCTCAAGCAATCTTCCTGCCTCAGCCTCCCAAGTAGCTGGGACTACAGGCACACGCCACCACGCCTGGCTAATTTTTCTATTTTTAGCGGAGATGGGGTCTTGCTCTTGCTCAGGTTGGTCTCAAACTCCTGAGCTCAAGCAATCCTCCTGCCTCAGCCTCCCAGTGTGCTAAGGATTACAGGCATGAGCCACAGAGCCTGGCCTTTTTTTTTCTTAATCATGAATGGGTATTGAATTTATCAAATGGTTTTTTTCCCTTTAATTTGTTTATGTGGGAAAGAGGTGAGTCCTGTGTTCTGAGTCTGCCCGCCTCACCTATCTTTTTTCATTGCCTGTCAGAGTTGTAAAGGGGACGTTTCCAATGCTAGCCGTGAACAGTAGCTCTGTGGTAATTCAATGCCAACTTAGTCCTTGGCTTCCACCTAAGTGCTGTATGTAGGCCGATTTTACTGAGAAGTTAATTGGCAGGGAAACTTGTGCAGCAAAGCCTTAGAAAATGTTAGCATTTTGCTAACTGTCATTGGCCCTGCACCATCTCATACTAGCTGTCACCTCTGTTTTCGTGCTCCTTCATGTATGTATGTTAGTCTTTTCCAACCAGCTCCTAAACAATCTGAGAAGCTAGGGATCCACCAGACATCAGTGCTTAACAAATATTTTTCAATAAATAAAATGAAAGCAGCAGTAACTTTGAAACTTAAAACAGTGCTTGACTCAATACCATTTGGGTTAATAAAATTGTAACATCTCAATTAACAACCAAATGCTTCTCAAGGTTACACATAGAAAGGAAGGCATTTTGGTTCACTTAGTTAGAATGTGTCGTGTGGGGAAGTCTTGCATGGGCAGTCATGAGACCTGAGAGCTTGCTGAACCACGTCACTGAGAATTTTTCTAATCTGTAAAGGGAGAAGATTGAAACACATGCTCTTTAAGACGGCTTCCAGCTTTAAAGGTCTGTGATGAAATGAACCTATCACATTTTTATAAACGTGTGTTGGATTTCAGTGGCTCCTGAAGATTCTATCAGAACATTGGTAATCAAATTGGAATTGTAGTATCTTTTCAAAGGAATGTCAGCAACTTAGAGGACAACTAACAGATACATAGTAGGCAAATTTGGCTTGATCAAAAACAAGTAATTTTTAGATGAAGTATTTGAAGTATTTTCTAAGTAAAAAATGCCCCTCCCCTTTTTTTTCTGTATAGAATATGGGTTTTGCCACGAGAAGATGCTTCTACCTGCCACTAGGTTGCATGGTGCTGATCAATCTAGTTAATGCTGATTTTGAATTTCAAAAGGGAGTGCTTGCCAACATCAGCCCAGGGATCACTGAAGACATTGATCTTCAGTGCTGGAAAGCTTGTTCTTTGACACTGATAGATCTCAAGGAACTCAAAATAGAGCACAATGTGGATGCTTTCTGGAATTTCATGTTGTTCTTGCAAAAATCCCAGTGGCCTGGACATTATGTCTTCCTAAACATAGCTCAGGATTTCTGGGACATGTATGCAGACAGCTTGCTTTCAAGATCTCATGGAATGGGCAGAAGACAGGTGATGGCCCCCAAATATAATATTCCACAGAAAATAACAGGAAGTAATTTAAATGTGTATTTAAGAGAATAGCAGTTTTCTTTAAATTTCAATTTTTAATCCTTCTGACTTTTTACGTTTATCCAACAAGCTAGCAAATTTGCCATATTCAGTTTTTTCTAATATGATAAGCTTTGATTTTCATTTTTACTCCCATGGGAGCTCTGATACACAAATACTTGATTCTAAATGATCTTGGAATGTAATGCATTTTGGTAGCTCATTAAAATTATTATTTCCTCATGAATAGTTCATAAGAAAGACATTTAATCCTGTAATTATTCATATTCCACTTGCTGAAGAGATTTTTTAAAACATCAGACATATATGTAGAATTTTAAAATTAATCTTTTCAATAGGGCTATATAAAAGAGGGGAATCTTAAGAGTCATATTAGAATAAATATTAACAATTTCTCTCAAATCTTGCGGGACTGGATTTTACAAAACATGAGTATTACATTTAAGATGGAAAACACGGAAAATATCTCAAGCAAGATGATACCAACCTGAAAGCTTAATTCTGTCAGTGTTGATGAGGTCAAATATTTCCTGTAGTAGTTATAAACTATTTCTAATTCTTTAATATTGATCAAGGTTGTGTTTTTGTTGGTATGTAATTGCTTTATTGCTGTTGAATTATCATTCCCATCCTTTCAGGTAATTTGTCAATAATTTCTGATTTAGAAGTCTATGTAAAGTGTCTTTGTTTTAAAGAAAATATCACTTAAATACGGATGTGAAATATTTTTAATACATAGTCAATGGAAAATTACAACTAATTTTATAAGGTCTCTTATACATTAATATTGACTTTAAAATTGTGCCAAAACTAATGGCAGCATTATCCTAAAAAGTAATATTTCATCTTGATGTAGTATACTGCGTGGCTTCTGAAATGTGCTTTTCATTACCAAGCCATCTTATATATTAAAGCATTTTTCTATGCATTGAGGACTACAAACTTCTGTTCTCATTTTTATTGTTTTCATTTTGAAAAAGGAACGACAAACAAAAAGGCAGTAAGAAACTTCATTTTAGTAAAGTGCAGTTTGATAGAATTTTTGTCTTTAGGCATCAGCTCAGTTTGTGTTTTATATTATTATTTATACCTCACATCTTATTCCAAAAAGGATATGAAGCTTTAAAGAAATATACCAAACAGTAGGATAACATGAAGTAGATGAGGATATTGGAATGATTGGAAGTGAAGACAGGAAACTAATAATATGGAGTTATGGTTTTGATTAATAATTTTGAGTACATGTTACAAAAGCCAGTATTTTTGATAAAGGGTACCTGTAGATTTGGTCTGTTTTCCATTTGTCGGAGTGAAGCGTGACTCATGAACAGTTTCAAGATTCACATACTTATAAGAAAAACCAAACCACATGTTCAGGAAAGGCCCAGCCTTTTCCAGGACTAAGACTCAATAGAAATCTGTCCCACGGGTTTTCAGAAAGGCTACCACGGTATACAGCACTGTTTGTAGGTATTCTTATGACGACAGATTCTCTCCTGTGCGATGTGATGCCAGTACTTTGCTGCACTTACAGAGCTCAAGGGAAAGGTTGCCAGGAGCTAAGGCTACCATCACACTTACCCAGTAATTTATTTACTGAGATGTTGATTACAAAATGAATGAGATATGGTCTCTATTTTGTTCCCAGGGGGCTTAGAATCTGGGGAATGTGCTTATAGAGTACAAAATGGGGCAAAGATTCCTTGTTATTAACCAGGGACACTTCGCATCAACTCTGGGTATAAACTGAAGTATAGCTAAGGTGTATCTGGTGCTTTTTCTATGAGTATCTCATTACCGCATGCCCCTACCCACATCCATTTCTGTGTTTTAGTAACTCCCCTTTTTACATGGAATCTTTATGCTTAGGGCTTCCTGTGAAGGAAAGGAACACATTACACCTTTTAATATCTTTTTGGGGGTGGTGTAGTAGAAAAAGGGATTTAAGAAAGAACAAAGCTCATTGATAAGCTGATGCATATTATTATATCTACTCCTTTGGGCCACAAGGGGCCTGAGCAGCTCCACCAGGGTGAGAGGCTACTAGCCAAAGGTGAACTGGCAACTCGTTCTAATTAGAACAACAGTTGAAACTTCTCCCCTTAGTGAAAAAGCTACTATCCTCACAGAGAGGTTAATGTAAAATTCCTAGAGAAATGTGAGTTCAGGAAGGAGGAGGAAAGAGGAAGTAGGAAAAGGTGGGCCCAGTGGGGTGATGGAGCCTGCTCTTATCTAATAATGAAAATGGAATGTATGCATCTCTTCCCAACTCTGCATTCCATGGCATCATGTTGGTAGCTTGAAATTGGTCATAGTGAGAGCATTTATACCATGCAAATTGGCAAATGCTATAAATCATGGCTTCCCCCCTGGAGAGCCAGTTATTATACATTTATCAGTACACTGCTGCTGAGTGCACTCTATGGGCCTAGAATCTAGACTCAAATACAGTTTATTTTCCTGTCTATGAAAACAGGTTCCTGTCTCTCCCAGCCTTAGACATGAACTCAATTTTGTGGCTTCCTGGCTAGAGGAGGGGCATGATGGGGATGAAGACAGGAGACGGAAATCTCGTAATAGCATCCAGAGACATGGATTTGCTCCACATTCAGCATTAAGGCATCTACCTCCTATTCTTTGGCAAGATACCTCCACACCAAAGGAAGAAAAACACTTCCCCTGCTCTCCCTTTCCCTTCCCCACTAAAGAAGAGAAATAGCATTAGAGTTTGCTTTGCATATTTATATATTAAGGGTAAAACCAGCTGTTATTTTTACATTTTATTTTTACTCTTTAGCTCATGACTAACATTTGCTTTTCATAGTAGAGATAACTTATTTTACTTTGACCAACATATTTATTGCAGAGTTATTGTTTATTTTGCTGCCCAGCATTCACATATACTTCTGATAACAGTTACTCTGACTCCCCAATTCCATCCATATGCTTTGGACCGGGTTGGCCTGCTTTTGGCTCCAGGAGTAGGACGTGTGCGGATCTGGCCAAAGTCATGGTGAATGGCTCAGGAATGGGAATGTGGGCAATCAGGGGGTCTCAAGATGCACAGGCAGTTGTAGAAACTGTTAAGAGACAGTGATATACTCTTCTCCACTGGATATGAACCTGAGAGAATGTAAGGCAGGAGCTGCTAGGAAAGGAGAACATCCTACTCACATAGTTTTAGTCCCTAGATCCAACAATGCCTACGGTCTAAATTAATCCTAGATTTAGTGGATACAGAGCCTGTAAAAAATTTTTTTGGCTTAAACTAGTTGGAGTAGTTCATGTGCAACCAAAAGAGTTCTAACCGATACACTATGTTTTACAATTTCAGTTAAGAGAACTGGTAGTCTTTCCAAAGAAATTGATGACAACTCTTCTGATATTATATGTTGATGTTTCCAATAAAAATAAATTATATGTCCTTACTTTCATTTTTTATAGTATTTTACTAAAATATTTGCTTTACATTTACATATAAAGATATATTTAACTAAAAAATTATAAGCAGACTTTATTTCAAAAAGTCTCTAGAGTATATTATGTAGGAATACTCTTTTTTGGTTCATCCACAGTTTTAACTGCTTTCACCTTCTGCAAGGCTCCTCCTCGAATGGGCAGTTTTTTAAGAGCAATATCAGTATCAGCCAGAGGTCCTCCTACTAATCGGGCAGGAGTGCTTTCCACTGTTACTACCGGACCAGAGGGTACCTAAAAAAGCAAAAGATAAATATCTTTGAGTCTACTTACAACATTTCCAATAAGAGAAAAACCCATTCATCCTTCAGCTTACTTTGGACAAGACACAAAATATACATATGAATAAGTAGGAGACAGTATGGCCTAATGGAAAGATAAGGGCTCTGGAGCCAGGAAAAGCAGGTTTTTATTCTACTTCTATTACTTATCAGCTTTGTAACCAGGGAAATTATATCCAGCAGAAGACACAAGAAACACTGGCATATGGCATGGATCTACTTGCCAGACAGAGGAGGCACTGCACATTTTCTGTTGAAGAGATACAAAGATAGACACATTGACTAGTGTTTGTAGCAGTTTCTTAGGAATCCTAGACGGCTGGGCCTGCTGTAAACCAGCACTGAGCAAGAGTGGATGTACCTTGGAGATAAGTATGTTTTAACAATGTGAAATCTGAACAGCAAAAGGAAAAGATGGGACAAAAGTCCGATAGAAGTTACAGTTTTGGGGCCTAAATTTAATATTTATTAAGAAAACATTATAGAAAAAAATAATCTTACCGTTGTGTTAAGGCCTTTAATATCTGTCTGGTGCAATATTGCATTTTGTGGTCGTTTACTGTATCTAGAGGATTCTATAGCTTTTTCCTGAAGCCTTTTTGCTTTCTGCAGAATTTTAAATTAGAAAGATAATAATATTAATTGCTATTAAAGCATTAACTATGGTACTTACAATGAAAACTACATTTAATTGTGCTTGGCTTATGTTTTGGCTGTTCATTAGGTAGCCTTGAAATCTGCATTTACTCATTTAGTCTAAGAAGATATTTATTAGTAAGTTAGATCCTTTGTACCATTGAAGAAGACACCAGTCACCTAAAGATGTTCCTGAGATTTCTAGAGGTACCGGTTATACATGATCAAGGAATAAAGCAAGGAAATCAGGTTCAGTTTTTAGCACATAATTTAATAAGCTAGTAAAATTTATATCAGGTGATGCACACTGCAAAATTAAGTATTAATTCAATATACTTAAATGCTTTAAACATTTACAACAATAGAAATTATATAACTCATTGCAGTTATATTCAAGCTCAATAGTTGAGGCACTAAACAGGTAGAATGTGAGACAACAAATGATCTATAGGAAAGGGGCTAATTTTCATTAACTAGTCCTTAAAAATACAGGCAGTTATGAGGAAATTTTGTAAGTAAAGGTGGGAGGAACTTTTAGTGAATAGGGGGATCCTTGGTACCTTGAGTGAGCTTGTACAGATGGCTGTATTTGATTTTGCTATCTTAATATAGTTCCACTATTTTTGTGGACTAACTTAACATTTAACAATTTCACATCTAAAGAAAGAACTGTAACATTGTGTAAAAGAACATTCAAGGTACCAATGGAAAAGGTGGGGAAAAATAATGAAATTTTGGAAATCCATGGCACTTCTCACATATTTCAAACAATCAGCATTATAAACTTTTAAAATTAGTTTCTACCTTATAGTTGAAGCAGCTTATCACATTTTTTTAGAAAGGGATAGTTATCCCAAATTCCCATTTAAGCTTTAAGATAATGTTTCCTTCAGTGATCATAGAGGGGGAAAACACTTGGGGGAGAGGGTAACATAGAACAGTTGCTTTTTCTGTCCTTTGCTTCTTACAGAAATCAAAGAATAAGAAGGTTCGGAATAGAAAGAAGAGCACATTTTTCCATCTCATTCCTGTCTCACTATCATCTCCTTCTTTATGTAGGCCAAGAACATCACACTTGCCTCTCCCTGCTGAACCAAATTCAGTTATCACCCTAAATTGCATACGAGGATTGGATAGTGTCGGTATTGTACAGAAAGGTCACCAGAAAAAAGTGAATGAATATTCATTCCTGAAAAAGTCCCTCTGTAAGAGTTGGTTATTTGTTGTGGATATTGTAATACTTTAAAAATCCTACCTTTAATGTTTTAGCATTTGATGTTCTAGCCACAAAATTTTCCCATGATTGATTAGCCAGTTCTCTTTGCTTGCGTGTAGCTTGTATCTGAAATAGGAGAGATAATTAAGAGAGTTGGTTTCTACAAAAGGATACGAAAGGGCTTGAAAACTCTTACTTTGAAGGAAGCACCTGCTCTTTTCTGAGGTAAGTTTTAAGGCTGACTAGTTAAAGGATTATTCACAGAACTTGAAAATTTAAAAACAAAAGCCTTAAAATGGAAAACAATCCTTCGAACCTGTATGGCTAAGGTTTTGACTGCTTTTCATGACATGTAATGCAAAACTAATATTTTTATAACAACAATTATTCTCAGCAAGACTGATTGTTTTACATGATTACTACTTGTGAAAACAGATTATAATCCAGACAAGATATATAATTGATTTAATAGCAAATTCACTGGGGAAAATATAAAGAGATTCCTGCTAGCCATAGATAATAGTTTAGGCAAAATTACATTGGTAAAACTACTTCTAATTTATAACTTCAGTAAGACAAGCAATTTTATGAGTGCTGAGTTTGTTACGGTGATGTAGTCTAGGGAGCTACCTACTAACAAACTGCAGTCTGTAATTCTCAACAGTCTATTCATTAAATACATAATCAAAGGACACTTGCCTTTGAGTAATATATAATATACCATTAACCTTAAATTATGAACCTAAGAATATTTTTTAATGTTTCTAAAAGAATTCATTATCAAATCCATACCGTTAAAATATTAGCAAGAAGACATGTTTCCATTGAATTACTTAATGTATTCTTACAGTACGGCAAAAACAGATGCATACATATCAGTGGCTACCATCAAAATGTAAATATGAACACATCTACAGACATCTCTGCCTTTACACTTCCTTCCACCCCTCTGCTGCCAACCTAATGAACAAGTCTTGATATACACTATTCAGAAGAGGTTTAATAATTTCCATGTCCAAGATGCATGTTTTTCTATCAATTACAGCAAAGAGGTACTTACAAATTGGCTAATTCACTAGCTCTACTTTTTAATCATACATTGTCACCTAAGGACATCTATAAAGCTTAGACGTTGCAATATAATGAACTCTGTCCACAATAAACACAGGTACTTCACTTAAAGTGCACATATAGACCTGTGGTTATAATCTAAAACCATCTTCTAGATATGGAGATACTAGCAAAGAGCCCTTCCCTTCACCCTTCCTCTTCTCCCTCTTCCACCATTCCAGTGATGAACTATAGGGCTACATTTAGCTCCAAGAGGTAGATTAACAAAGGTAATTCTGAGAAGACAGTTCTTCCTAAAAACTAACAAAAGGACATTTATAACAAGGTTTTTTTTACTACCTCTCCTTTTTTTTCTTTTAGAGATAGGGTCTTGCTCTGTTGCCCAGGCTGGAGTGCAGTGGTGCGATCATAGCTCACTGTAGCCTTGAACTGCTGGGACTACAGGCATGTGCCACCACATCCAGCCAATTTTTAAACTTTATTTGTAGAGATCGGGTCTTGCCATGTTGCCCAGGCTGGTCTCGAACTCCTGGCCTCAAGTGATCCTCCTGCCTTGGCCTCCCAAAGTGCTGGGATTATAGGCATGAGCCATTGTGCCCAGCCTACTGCCTATACTTTTAACATGCTTTGAACATTAGGACTTACTTATCCTTTAATACACAACAATATTAACTAAAATGCACATATAGAACCATGTTAGACAATCTGAACTAAACTAACTCATGGGCACAGAACCCTTCTCTCTGCATACTTCTTCCCCCTTCCGCCACCACCCAGCGAACAGTTAGCATACTCTCCAAGACATGATGTTTTATAATTCCATTCCCAAAATTCAATAACCACTCCTAAGAAATAACAAAAATTACTTAAAGGGTGTTACTTTAGCCCTCTGCTTTTAACATATTTTGTGCACTTTTAAACATCTACAAAGACTAGATGTTTCAAACAGGACTTAAGTTTTCCACCATACACACCGGAGCACTGAATAAACAGCATGTACACATAACAAAAACCATAGTCTCAAAGTGTCTTCTAAATAGGAACGTTCTGTCCTAGAACCTTCCCCTTCCCACCTCTGTCAGCTCAGTGGACATGTATAAGCATCTGTAATGCTTAGAGGAAATTTTAACAATTTCACTTCCTTAAGTGTTTTTCAGAAGTCTTTCCTATGAATTTTAACACAAAGTGTACTCAATGTATTAGTTTACTCACTCTGCTTTTGTCATATACTGGCGACCTCTTTAACATCTAAAAAGACTAGATGTTTGTAAATTAGGACTCATTTGTCCTTTATATACGTTATGTACATAGCAAAGTAAAATAAAAAGCACAGACAGAAGAAACAATGGTCAATCTTGCCTCACCATAAACACATTGGTACAAAGCCCTTTGCGCTTTCCTCTCCTCCTTCCTCCCTGAACCAGCACAGACATAATAATGTGTACTGCTCAAAGAAGTGGTCTGATCATTTAATTTCCAAAGATAATATATTGTAAGAATTTTAATAAATGGATATCTATAAAACATATTTACCACCTCTACTTTTAACATACTTTGTATACTTCTAAACATCTAGAAAGACCAGATGTTTTAAATAAGTACTTAAGTTTGTCCACTATATACACAGTAGTGTTGAATAAACTACACACATATAACAATGGTTATATCTGAAACTGTCTTCTAAATAGGAACATTCTAGTCTAGAATCCTTCATTTCTTGCAACTCCTTTCCACCACCAACCCAGTGAATACAGGCACATGTGTCGCTTAAATGGGATGTCATCATTTCATGCCAAAAGTCCTTTTCAGAAGACAGCCTTTCTATGAATTTTAACACAAAGTGTACAATATGTGTTAGTTTACTAACTTTACTTTTGTCATATATCGGCTATTTCTTTAATATCTAAAGACTAGATACTATAACATTAGGAGATAAGGCTGATATCCTCTGATAGGCTTTTTCTGATAGCTAAAGTCAGAGACCTTTATCCCTATTTATAGAATGCTCATAGTGAAGGTTTTGGCACTGAGGTAAGGCTGAAGCCGATCAATAGATATGCCTGTGGTTGGAGTGTCAGTAAGGCCGTATCATAGAGTGAGGGCTGGGGCCAACTTTCTGTCTCAATGATGTTATGCATATAGTCAACAGAGATACACTACTGTCAGATAGAATTTGTTAAATGTATACATTTAAGTAGGCCATAATTTTTGGAATCTTGTTCGGCATTTTAAAAAAATGGCAATGTCTCAGGTATCTCTCTTTTTTTTTTTTTTTTTTTTTTTTGAGACAGAGTGTCTCGGTGTTGCCCCGGCTAGAGTGCCGTGGCATCAGCCTAGCTCACAGCAACCTCAAACTCCTGGGCTCAAGCGATCTTCCTGCCTCAGTCTCCCAGGTAGCTGGGACTACAGGCATGTGCCACCATGCCCGGCTAATTTTTTGTATTTTTAGTTGTTTGGCCAATTTCTTTCTATTTTTAGTAGAGAGGGAGTCTCGCTCTTGCTCAGGCTGGTCTCGAACTCCTGAGCTTAAACGATCCATCCGCCTCGGCCTCCCAGAGTGGTAGGATTACAGGCATGAGCTACCGCGCCCGGCCTCAGGTATCTCTTTACCTTTTAAAAATGTAAGACTATAAAATTCAAATTATAGTGCCATAAAACAGCACTTAATATAGTAATGGAATCTCAAGCTTTTAATTCCATGGTTTCTTTTAAACACAGAGACACTTAAAATCACTGTAAGAGAAAACCACAAAATAACTCAAGGCTGAAACATTCACAAATAAGACAAATTCTATGGATAGCTTATTCTAGTTTATACACTGAAATTAATATCTTGTGCTTCAATGGTATCTGTGGCTTACTTTTTAAATGGATACATATTAATAGTTATACATATGTATGGGGTACATGTGGTATTTTGATGCATGCACACAATGTGTAATGATCAAATTGGGGTAACTGGGATATTCATCACCTCAAACATTTATTTGTGTTGGGAACATTCCAAATCTTCTCTTCTAGCTATTTTGAAATAGACAACAACTTATTGTTATTATAGGTGCCCTATTGCGCTTTCAAACACTAGAACTTATTCCTTCTGCCTAACTATATTTTTGTATCCATTAACCAACCTCTCTTCATCCCCTCCGCTGCATGTAGCTTACTTTTGCATATACTTTTTGTTCATTTTGTACATCTTGGCATGCTTGGCTTTCAATCATCTCACTTTGCAGAGAAGCAACCATCTTTCCAATATTTTCTGATGCTGTTGTAATAGCTTCTAAGATTTTTGTATCTGTAGAGACTGGTCTTAACTTTTCCAATTTTATTTCTTCATATATTTCATTCCATATTTCTCCAATCTGTTACAACAAAGTTTAGGTTTAAAAAAGTTACATTAACCAAAAATAAATGATACATTGTTAGGTAATCTTCTACCCAAAACTTATGTGGGTGGTCACTCCTGTTAACACTTAAGCTTTTCCTAGATTACTTCTTGGGAATAAGTGTATTGAGAATGATTTAGGGCAACAGTTACATTTGAGTATTCAGAAGTAATTTATCGGCCAGTTGCGGTGGCTCACACCTGTAATCCTAGCACTCTGGGAGGCCGAGGCGGATGGACTGTTGGAGCTCAGGAGTTTGAGATCAGCCTGAGCAAGAGTGAGACCCTGTCTCTACTAAAAAAATAGAAAGAAATTAGCTGGACAACTAAAAATATATACAGAAAATATTAGCTTGGCATGGTGGTGCATGCTTGTAATCCCAGCTACTTGGGAGGCTGAGGCAGAAGGATTGCTTGAGCCCAGGAGTTTGAGGTTGCTGTGAGCTAGGCTGACGCGCAGCACTCTAGCCCAGGCAACAGAGTGAAAGTCTGCCTCAAAAAAAAAAAAAAAAAAAAAAGAACTAATTTATCAAGTGTTTTTCAATGATATCACGGATGAGGCTCCACTACCTATGTCTAGTTCACTGCCATCATCACTGGCCTTTGGCTTATATTTGCCTTGTTTTCATAGCTGCAGAAACTGATTTATTCTCATCTTTCTGAACTACTGCTGCTTTCCTCCCTAAAGCCTGTTATTGAAGGCTAGGTCAAACTGAACTTGTAGCATGAACATGGGGACTATGGGGATCCTAGGACCCAGGTACTCTGAGAAATAGGGCCCTGCTCCTCACCTTCTAGCTAAGGCAAATTATAATTGTATCTCAAGCTTTTAACTTCATGGTTCCATCATGCGGATAGTTCTCCATCTCATAATCTGGGTTTTGCAGAAATTAATGTACTTGAGAATATTTAAAATTAGAGAAAAACTTATGTATCTACGATATGAATAAAATTCAACTTTGTTTTCATTTGAAAATAGAGGTTTATTCATTAACAACATTCAAATACATAGTACTAATATAAGGAGAATGTTTACTTAAAAAGACTTTCCTGAAATCTCAAAAGCATTTGTTTACTGACAAAAATATAACCAGCAAGGTTAGGAACTTAATATCCTTAAATTGACATTTGATCATGATATAAAGTTATAATAAAATAATACTTTAATAAGCATTAATAATTTATTTAAATAAGTAATAATTTATTTAACTTCAAATGCTAATGCTCAAAGAGAAGAAATTGTATTTCAAAATATTCTGCTAGGCTTTTCAATAGCTTTATGTCAGTAATGTACCTATTCTTCTATAAACTAAGTTGGATGAAATCTTATCCCAATTATATTTGATTGGATATTTTCTTTATATCCAATATATATTTCTTTAACAGTATCAGATGCAAAATGGAAAATAAAAACTACACAAATGTGGGTGATTGCTCACAACTGTGAATAGATCTCTTATTTCCCAATTAATTTTTTGCCATACTAGATTTTAATAATAATGTTATTAAAAAGGTACTTACTTTAAAATCGAGGTATCTATGTATAATACAGAGGGTGACAAAATCTTCAGTAGATAGGCCAGGTAAATTTTCAAAATCTAAACAAAATTATAAACACAGAATTACTGTAACAGAATAAGTGATTCCAAAAGGCATGTATTGTTTTAGGTTATTCAGTATGAAATGTCCAATTTCCTTAAGTACTAAGTTTGACATTTGACAGCTCTAACATTTCACTTGGACACTTCTTGTTTTATTTTAATGTGAAGGTACAACCTCTTTCTTTCAAACACACAATTTGGCTTGTGATTATCTTTCAAAATTTTTTTTAGAGCAATTTTTGTGAAACCATGGATAAGCAAAATATTCGTGTTATTTTTGACTATGAGTTCCACTGTGGAACCAATGCAGCCCAGACTGCTCCAAATATCAATGAAGTGTTTGGGAAGGATGTGGCTAATGAACGCATAGCTTGTTGATGGTTTGAGAAGGTACATTCTGGTGATTTTGATCTTGAAAATGAGCCATGTGGGTGATCTGAGACCAAGCTTGATAATGATGAGCTGAAAGCTGTAGTGGAAGCGAATCCATCTCAACCCACATATGAATTAACAGCAAGGTTTGATGTTACTATTCCAACAATATTGAACCATTTGAAACAAATTGGCAAGGTAAATAAGCTGGATAGAAGAACACTGCATGAATTAAATGAGCATCAGAAAAGATACCATCTTTAAAGCTTGCCTTTCTCTGCTGTCAAGACATAAAGGTGAACCATTTCTATATTGTATTATTACGTGTGATGAAAAATGGATCCTTTTGGCAATCACAAGCATTTGGCACAATGGTTGCATAAAGCTGAAGTACCAAAACACAGTTCAAAACCAAATATTCATCAAAAAAGCTAATGGTGTCTGTTTGGTGGTCCAGGGTTGGTATTATCCACTACAGCTTCATGAAACCTGGCCAATCGATTACAGCGAATGTCTACTGCAACCAATTGGACAAAATGATGAGGATGCTTGCAATTAAGCAGCTGAGACTGGTCAACAGAAACAGGCTAATCCTCTTGCAAGACAAGGCTCAACCACAAGTCACACAAACAATGCTGTTCAAACTACAGTGGCTGGACTTAGAAACTCTCTGTCATCCACCATATTCAACAGACCTTTTGCCAACTGATTACCACTTCTTCCAGACTTTGGACCATTCTTTGCAAGGAAAAATATTCAATTCTCAACAAGCTGTGGAAAATGCCTTTTGCGATTTCATCTCCACTGGCTCTCCAGCTTCTTTACAGCTGGCATAAACAAGCTACCATTAAGATGGCAAAACTGTATTGATAGTTTAGGTGCATACTTTGATCAATCGTATTGGTTCTTGTTTGAGATACAATAAATTAAACTTTCGAATCAAAATCGGACAGTTCATATTTAATGACCTAAATATTATAGAAACACATGCAAATATTAGCAGTTACTTTTGATTTCATCTTGATTTATGAAAAGGCTACTTCTGTGAGTAGTTTATGAATAGGCTTCCCTTATAACAAACCTCTGCCAGGTCATCTTCATTTAGCCATTAGAAGAGGAATCATTCTTTCTGTGTTGTGGTGAGACAATGGTATCTTACTTTCAGTAGCTTAATGTTTGAGGACTTTTTGCTTAATAGGAAGCAAGGACTTTAAAAAAACTCAGATGATTCAGAATGCTAGTGTTAAACTCTAATCATCTAAATTAACTGCCCTTAATCCTGGCTGTACACTGAAATTGCCTGGGGAGCTTTAAAAAATACTGATGCCTGTGGGCCCCACATCTAGAGATTCTGTTTGGTTATGGGTGCAGTTTGGGAATTGGGGTAACAATGGAACATAAATTTCTCTCTATATAGAAACTTTTGCTCACTATTTTTGGAAAATGAACTCCAAAGCAAAATTAATGTGTATACTCAGCAAAACAGAGAGGTTCTTGTGAATTTGAGGAGCAACTTCTTACCTAGTTTGTCCAACACAGCATAAATTTTTGCTCTGATATTCTCAGCAACATCCATAACTGCAATAGATGGGCAGTTAGCAGGCAATGGCATAATTTTTTGCTCTTCTTGAAAACTAGTAAATAGAGGTCTCTTTGTATCTAATCATTGGATATCATGAAAACATAGAAGGGAAAGATAAAAACTGTAGTAAATACTTAAATTTTGAGATTTTAATCTAGATAGCAAAATAAATAAAAATATTATAGCAGTAAAATAGTGCCTTGTACATGGTTTTTCTTTTTCAAAATCATAAATAATCAGTAATTTCTTCCCCATGCAGTGGCAAAACTTAAAACTTTAATTTTTATTATTTATGTAAAATATAAAAATTTCACAAAATTACTTTTTAAAATTAAAAGTTTTATGTAAATAACTTTTTAAATTTTGAGATCTGGAAGTTGAATAATGTCAGTTTAACAATGACATAACTTCCTTCGATTTTTGCTTCTATATATTATGCTATAAATATAAAACTAGTTTATTATGCTATAGATCAAAACTCAGAAATAATAAAAATGGATTGAAGATACAAATCATCAGAAGGGGAAGTATTTTCATTTAAAAATAAACAGTACTAACAATTTAGATGAAACCAAAAGAATTTTAAAAGATTTAGAAAATGTAATATAGCATTATAGAATATGTAAATAAATGAACCATAAATTCTGATAATTCTATCCTCATTAATTTAGAATCTAGAAATTAAAATTTATGAACTTCTGATTTATTTTTATTTAGAAAACAATTTATTCTTTCATGTAAAAATTGTATAAACATTAATCAACAGAAATGTACAGAATACTATAAAATTGTTTTCAAGTAATCTATTTACATCCCAAAATTTCACTGGTAAATTAAATATTACTGAATCAATTTCTAAAAGCAGGGAACTCAAAGAAACTTCTTTAGGAACCATTGTTAGTTTTTTGAGTTAATGGGATAATGAAATATTCTATAAAAATATGAACCCACTACTAATTTATTTAGTTTTCTTCTACTCATTCAGAATTTATGAGACCAAGTTCTTCAAATCCTTGTGAAAAGAACTTTAGTTAGACCAAGGGGTAAAAGTCCTCATGCTTTTCTAATAATACCTTTTAAAGGTTTTTTATATGAAGGAGGGAAGTGAGGAGGGGGATTCAATTTCCTTTTTTTTTTTTTTTTTTTTTTGAGACAAGGTCTTGCTCTATTGCCTGGGCTAGAGTGCTGTGGCATCAGCCTAGCTCATGGCAGCCTCAAACTCCTGGGCTCAAGCAATCCTCCTGCCACAGCCTCCTGAGTAGCTGGGACTATAGGCATGCACCATGATGCTCAGCTAATTTTTGTATTTTTAGTAGATAAAGGGTCTCAGCTCTGATTCCGGCTGGTCTGGAATTCCTCAGCTCAAGCAAGCTTCCTGCTTTAGCCTCTCAGAGTGCTAGGATTATAGGCATGAGACACTGCACTTGGCCTAAAGATCTTTTTTTAAAAAATGCATCTAATTGCTCCTACTAACAATTATAAATACACTCACCAATGATCTTTCCATTTTTATCACGTTTTACTCCTAATTCTTTTTCTTCCTTTCTCCACAGTTTAATTAAAAGACTAGCAGCTGTCTGATCCTTCTTCCCTCGCCAAGCATTGACATGAGCCGCAGTTTTGGGATTATCACAAAATTCAACCATTATTCCGAGTATTAGATTACAGAATTTTTTTTGGTTCAACTTTAGTAAGGAAATAGAAAAGGAAAAAAGTTGCAATAAATATTAAGAATTATTGCCTTAATAAAAAAAGAGGAACATTTGTATTATCAGTTTCTTCTAAACTCAAGAGTTGGGACAGTCTCCCGTTAAAATACCCATTGTAATGAGTACATTTTCAAACATTAGAAATTAAAAAGGATAAAAAGACTTAATATAATTCTGAAGTAACCATAAATATGCTATGACCAAAAATGTAATTGATTTGGTTCAGTTGGAAAAGGGAGATTTGCAAAAATAAGAGAAGATGTTCATTTTAAGTTCAGTGAGGTCAATAGTGCTTTACATAGTTCACTGTAATTATAGGATGTTTCCTCATTAACATGCTTTATGAAGGTTTGTAAAGATTTGACATGAATATTAAATATAATCTCTTTGTTATTAAAAGAATAACTGATGGTAATTACAAGTGACAGTCACATATGAAAATAAAAGAAAATGAGATGCAATTTTGTTTTTTGACAATTAGCTTCCATAAAGGAGTATTTAAGCATTCAAGAAACATTCTCTTATGATCGAGAATATTTCCTTTATTTTGCTACCACTAGTTTTCAGCAAACCAAAATTTAGATACAGAAAATTCCATCCAAAGCAATGGGTTCCACACAGTAATTCTTCTATGTGAAATATTTTTTGTTGATTAACTTTTACAGTATATTGTCAATAGAATATAGCAAAGTAAACATGTAAACTTTTTTTTGAATTGCAAACATTATCAGTTTCCTTTTATAAAATGAAAGATAATATTACCTGCAAAGGGTTATTATGAGTTATATGAGATCACTTGGCACATAGAAATCTCTCAATAATATTTAACCATTGTTAGCAATTATTATCATTGCCCACTTTATAAATATTTTAGCAGAAGTGTATTATGCAGAACCCTCAATCAATTGAGTTTTTTATTCCTATACTTCACTTTCAGGAGAAAGAAGCAAATGTCAAAGGTTGAAGTTGATATAAAAACTTCATTAAAGAATATTTATAATTTGTAACTAACATTGAATTAAACACAATCTAGTAATAATATTCATAATAGTAAACATATAGCAATATGTGCTAGACACTATTAATCAACGTGCGTACTATATATGTATGCACACTCATGTACATGAACACACACTCATTTAATCCTTCCAACAGTGCAATGAGGTATGTATTGTTGTTAACCCTGTTTTACAGATAAAGAAATCAAAAACAGAGAAATGGACTAATTTTCTTTTAGGGAGGTTAAAGGATACAAATAATTTTAGCATCTTTGTTAAATCAAAGTAGGTTTGTTCTTCTGTTAATAAAATCAAGAATGGTGGCAACCATAGACAGTTATAAGGCTAGAACTCTGCATGAGAATCTCTTTTGTTTCAAAATTTTATTGAAACAAAATTACACTTTTCTCCCATATCATCTTGACTATGGACTCCACTTAGAATTCAGGCTCGCTGAGAGTTACATTTTTCACAGCTGCTAGATGGCAACTGTCTTCCCTGGAAGGCTTAGTATGCTCATTCCTGCTCAGTCTGCAAAATGGTAGTCCATGACACACTAGACTTTTTCATATTATCTCCAAACTATACACAGTTCTTTAAAATGCTTATCTTTGCTCCTTGTCTAATGTGGCCCTTAACTTTTAATACTAGGAGAAGAAGCTAGAAGTTATTGATAAATGAATATGGGTTTTGATATAGTCTAGCTCTTCACAAATTGTTTCTTAGCAGGTTGATGGAGTACAAAGAAAAAATAAATTCTCTGCTTATGTGTATTTGGAAACACTGACCTAAGTAAAATGATTTCTTAACTGGAGGAATTTTCCCAGAGCCTTTAATATGCTGGTGATTATGAATTTCCAGGAGATATTTTGCTTAAATAATATATTTGAACATGATTTGGGGGCACATTTATTCATAGAATAGTGTTCTGTGGCACTCAGTTTGGAAAAGATTAATAAAGCCATATTTATCTTGGTCTTAACAGTTGCTATAACCATACTTACTGCCAATAAATCCAAAAGGAGAAAAATGCCTTCCTTTTCGAGGAAGTAATCCTCTGAGGGATAACATCCCAAAATACAGCACCTTAAAGTGAAAAGAAGTTATTCATTTGACAAATATTTATTGTTAAACTCAATTTGTACAGTTTTTTTTTTTTTTTTTTTGAGACAGAGTCTTGCTCTATCACTCGGGCTAGAGTGCAGTGGTGTCATCATTGCTCACAGCAACCTCAAATTCCTGGGCTCAAGTGATCCTCCTGCCTCAGCCTCCCTAGTAGCCAGGACTACAGGCATGTGCCACTATGCCTGGCTAATTTTTCTATTTTTGGTAGAGACAGGTTCTTGCTCTTGCTCAGGCTGTTCTCAAACTCCTGAGCTCAAGTATTCCTCTTGTCTTGGCCTCCCATAATGCTAGGATTATAGGCGAGTCACCGCACTCAGCCAGTTTTATTTTTATCCAAGCATTTTCAAAGAACATTTTTTCCCTTCATTTTCTTAAATTGAGGAGCTAATGTTTTTACTTAAAAAAATAGAACTCTGAAGAAATGTTACCAGTATAGTTTAATTTTACCTATTTTTAATCAGTATCAATTAATTCTTTTTAATAACTGCTTATTTCTTTTCTGTAATGCAACATTCTTCTTTGCTTTTATGATATTAATTATTCTTAAAGATCTCTTCTGGTTATTCTAGTAACTATTTCTTTGAAGTTTATCCATTTATTGTCTCTCTTTCATGGTATTGGTACACCTCAAGTATTTGATAATTCTTGATTACATCTCATCTTTTCAATTGAGGTTACTTGCTAAAGTGCCTGCTTAGGCCTGTGTCGCTCATATGAAGTAAAGAATTGAAGTTGCTGCCAGGACTACTTACACTGTTTCCCTGGGCTGAACAAGCTATTGCTGGTGGTAACGGTCAACAGAAACAGAGGCTAATCTTTGTTCCTCCCAGGCACTGCAAGCCTGCTGAGGTCAGCCTCCTGTGTCCCTTTCTTAAACATAGCTCCTTCTTGAAAAGATTGATAAATTGGACCACACTCAAATTAAGACTATTGTTTCAACAAAGAAAGAGGGAAGAGAGTGAAAAAAGCAAGACTTGGAGTCACAGAATACATTTCACGAACAAATAACAGAAAAGGAATCATGTCCAAGATAAACAAAGAATCCCATAAAAAAAGGCAATCAATCCAATAGAAAAGTGAGCAAGAGACTTGAATAGGCACTTCACAAAAAAAAGAGGCTTCTCAACTGGCAAATAAAAGCATTAGTAATCGAGAATATAAAAATTAAAACTACAATGAGACAACGATACAAATCCACATGAATGGTTGCAATTAAAAATACTCACGATGCAATGTGCTGGTAAGGGAGCAAAGAAAAATCTCCATGCTACTGGAAAGGTGTCACTGATAAAACTACATTGGAAACATTTTTGGCATTATCCCCTAAAGCTGAACAGATACTCAATGATCTGGCATTTTTACATCTAGATATGTACTTGACAATGATATGTATACATATATAATGAAATATATACACAAAAATATTTGTTACAGTATTAGTAAAACTGCCACAAGCTAAAAAACAAACTCTAGAGGCCCATCGACAGAATGGATAAATTTTGGTATATTCATATAATGGAATATTACACAGCAATGAAAACTAATAAGCAAACATGTTATATTTAAACATGAAAATAGAAGGCAGACACAAAAGTATATATCTTATGTGATTTCACTAATTAAAAAAGAAGCAAAACTAATCTACAGTATTAGAAATCAGGATGGATACTTTTGGGGTGTAAGAGGGGAAATCGAGATGGAAGGGGGTGAGGAAGCCTTCAGGGTTGCTAGTATATTATATATCTTAATGAGGATGGTGGTTGCATGGGTATTTTTGTGATAATTTTGTGACAATGTGCTATAATACATGTAAAGAATGACAAGCACATTAAAGAGAAAAATATTTGGAAAACACATTTAAAAAAACACAAGCCGAACTGCAAGAATATAAGTGATAAACTTGGACTAATTATCCTTACTAATGACTAGAAAATAATTATGTTTTTACTAGAACCAAAAAAGATGACAAGTAGATTACATTTCCAGTTAACTTTTATGTGTTAAAAATAGTAATTCTGAATGCTCTAAGACGTTTTTATATATTTTAAAGCAAATCAGGAATAAGAGAAGAAACTCTACTCTGACATCTGTTTAAGGTATTTCCTGTACTAAATTGGAATGCTATAAGGTATGCACTTGGTGTCAATAGAGGTAAAATGACTTATGCTTCATTTACTTGTCACATCCACCTTATCTCTTATCCAAAGGATTTGAAATTGTATTACAATAAAACACACAAATAAATAAAATCATTAATCTATTAATTTTTATTTTGGTATAATTGAGATGTGTTAAATAAAGAAGGGATTAGGAAACATCAAGACATTTTCTACAATAACCTCTGAATCCCAGTACATTGCTCAATAGTAAGGGTGGTTATTCATCAATATTCTTCTCTGAATTTTTAAATTATGCTTAATACAGTGTTTTGGTCAAAATAATTTGCTATTGAAACTTAAAAAAGATCATATTATCACTGTATGCCTCTCTTCTCTATAGTAAAAAACAAACTGGGTAGCTAATTAGGTCCATTGTCTGTGTGTATTTGGATGGGAGCTGAGAAGTCTAGCTCTCTGTACATACTATAGAGAACTTGCAGCAGGTAAATTTAGTTACTTGATCTTATGGAAAGTAATATTCATCCGAGTTTTGTCACTAAATGTGTTACAGTATGTCTCTCATAAATTTGATCCAAATAAAACAAAAGAAATATGTTAAGTTTAATGATATAAGGAAGTCAGTAATTTTCTCCAAGACAAAATATGGTCAACTAATGCTTAAGAAAAGCAGCATTTTTGCCATTAGGAATGTTAAAAAGTTTGTGAAACAATATCGATTAGGAAATGTCTAATCAACTGGTTTTCAACTCCTTGAAGAGCAGATGAATGAAGAATTCAATAGTCTTTGAGTAAAATAATAATACTGTATGAGCAATAGTAGGAACTTGTGTTTTTCTTAGACCAGGGATTTAAGTTTAGATATGAGTGGATTTGTATTTGAATGATGGACAAAATTATTTTCCAAAGGACACTGCTGAGTGTCATTTTTGGACTATCTAAAAGAAAAAGACATAGAGAAGAGTTATCTTTCTGATACAGTTTTGAGGAAATAAAATTGACATCCATGCCTACAGAGTATTAATAATTTTCTCATACAGTCATGGGCCACATAATGACATTTGATGTTTTGGTCAATAATCAACTTCACATATAACAGTGGTCCTGTATGGTTACATAATAACAGAGCTGAAAAATTCCTGTCATCTAGTGGTATCTTGATGATCCTAACCCTGTAGAGGCCTAGGCTAATGTGAGTGTTTGTGTCTTAGTTTTTAACAAAAAAATTTAAAAAG
>CAUYSK010010741.1:0-43929 GCA_963575035.1 Avahi laniger
CAGACAGCCTGCCATGGTGCTGGAGACCCTCCCCGCCCTTGGACTCTCAGGCCTTGGGGCTCCAGGGACTAATGAGCCCTGCCGGAGACAGGGTGTGAATGGCCTGCAGAAGGTCACCACACGGCCGAGGGGCCTGGGTCACATGAGGGAAGGCCACAACCGTATGGACCGAGGCCGAGGAGGTGCCAGTACACTTACCATCTCCACCCAGGTGCCCCCCACGGGCACGAACTGCCCGCGGCAGGCAAACTCCTGGAGCCGAGCATGCAGACCGGGGTAGTGGTTCCTCACCCACTCGAGCTGCTGTGCCTATGGGGCAGACGGGGTGGGACCTGAGCCAGGAGTAACGAGGACCCCACCCAGGGCCGAGCATCTGGGGCCCAGTGAGTGGCTGAGGGTGGGGAACAGACCTGCCCCTCAGGCTTGAGAAGCCCTCAGAGCCTACTGAGCCCCAGGGAGGGCTAGGTGCCTCCCCTGCCCCCACGCCGCTGTCCCTCTGACCTGGGAGCAGGCAAAGATGAACTCAGGGTTCTGTTCCATGAGCTGCACGGCTGTCACCCAGCTCCGTGCACATTTCCTTATGGTCTCTTTGAAGGGCCAAAGCCAGGCTAGATGGGGGTGGAGGGTGGAGAGGCAAGGACCTGACAAGTCTCTAGCCCCAGCCCTGTCCCAGCATCCTGACCAGGCCTAGGGTCGGTCACCTATTCCCCGTCCCGTCCCCGGCCCTTCACTCTGGAAAACCCTGTGGCATCCTTCCTAAGCTGCCACTTCGAACCACTCCTGCAGGGGGAGGAAGAAATGGAGAAAGGAGGCCGGCAGGGGTCAATTTCACAGGTCAGGAAACGGAGGACCCTGGCCGTGGGACAGCCTCAGTCTGAGGCTGAGACGCCCTCCAGAGCATCCCATCAGGAATTACGCCGCCCTCGCACGTGTTGAGGATACCCTGGAACGGGGCACAGCTCCCAGGATGGACCTGTCTGGCCTACCAGTTCCTTCCTTACCAGCCCAGAACCCCCACACCCTACCCCATCTCTTGGCACAGCACAAGAGGAAGCCCTTGTTCTGTGATTCAGAAACTTTACTTGCATCACACTCAATACCTGGGGGAGCTTGCTAAACACGTGGCTCTCTCATAAGCCTCACAGACACTGCAGATTCTTCAGGTTCAAAATCGAACTCCTGATGCTCCCCAGGAAACCCACCCCCTGCGTTTGAGCCCCCATCTCAATAATTCCACATCACTCCTCTCTGAGGACCTGGGTACCCTTGTCAAACTCCTGCCCATTCTTGCTCAGTTCAAGGTCACTTTGTCCAGGAAGCCTCTCTGGAATCCCCCTAATCCAGCTGGTGACTCTTCTGGGCTCTCTAGCCCTCCGCACTCATCCTCACTGTGGTACCAACTGTGCCTGCCAATTCTACGATCACCAATCTCTGGAATCCTACCCCCCAGTATCTATTAAAAGCATGGAGCCTCATGAGGCATCAGATTTTGTCAAAAGAACAAATGAAGCCACAGTTAACAAAGCCCACAGTCCAGTCCCCCAGCTCCATCTTACAGATGGGAAAAACTGAGGCCCAAGAGGGGCAAGAACTTGCTGAGGATCATGCAGTGCTTCTAAGGCACAACCAGGGATTCAAGGGCATTCCTGCCTCTCCAGCCAATCCAACCACCTGCCGGCCTACCTGTATCAATGTGGCAGTGCCCTGTGGCATGGATGGTGTGTTGGCTTTCCCCACCATGTTGGCCAAAGAACCTGGACGCCAAGGCCTGGGCCATTGGGAAGGTCTCGGGCCGGGCAGGGTCACACACGTTCACCATCTGGTTAGCTGTGTACAGGGCCTGGAAGCTTCGCTGGTTGTCCTCCCCGAGACCCTGCAGCAAGGTTCTGCCCCTGAATCCCCTTCTCAAGCATGGCCTCCAGAGCTAGGGTCTGGAGGGTCTCCCAAGGGTGTTCAGCAGAATGCCCCCATCTCCACCCCTTTGCTCCTGCTGGCCCCTGCTCAGCACTGGCTCCACCTCCCCTTTACCCAGGAAAATCCTCTCAACCCTGAGGCAGGAACCCTCTTCCTGCTATGGATTCTGAGTCTCATTATCTGACCCAAGAAACAACCAGCCTAGAGCAGGGATCTAGTGGATGATGGGGAGAACAGGGGTGTCGAGTACCTTGGCTATGCCCAGTAGCAGCTCAAGATCCACCAGGAGCTTATGGACATCCCGGTGGAACACGGCCAGCTCAGCCCGGCTCAGCTGGAACGTCTTCTCGGGATCAGGGGCTGCAATCATGCTTCCCTTCCCAGCCCCCAGGAGCCCACTGCAGGCCACTTCCACGTACAGTGTCAGGCTACAAACATGAGGAGGCAGCCTCAGGTCAAGGAACTGGCAGAGGACTCTGAGGACCTGGGGAGGGAGCACCCAGGAGGCATCCATCTGACCCCTCCCCATTTGCCTCCAGGATCCATCCCCCAGAGGACCCCACAGGGTCAGCTGTGCACACAGGCCGGGAGGTAGAAACACCAGACTGAATCTTGCTGATGAGTGGGTCTGCCTCAGTCACGGAAAATAAGTAACTAAGTGTGGAACTGTGTGAATTACACTGCTGTTTAGCCTTCTATTTTCCAGGCTGTCTCTGTAGAGCACTGCCTTGGTCTGGAAACCCTCTTTGCATATTAAAAGCACCTTTGGATCTCCCAGGCTGGACCTGGTAGATCCCTAGATCCATCAGTCAACATGGAGTGGGCCTTTCACTGGAGAAGCCTGGGAGGCTGTGGTGCCGCTCTACTCAGACTTCCTCAGGGAAGCCTTCCTGACCCTCCTCCTACCCCTCCACTAAGTCTAGAACAGATTCCTCATATCTAGCTCCCAGAATTTTCTTTCAGGGCCCTCATCAGTGTTGTAATTATATGAGCAGATTTGTCTCCCTTTGCTGTCAAGGACTACATCATTCTACACGATATTCCCAGTGTCTGGAGACATCTCAAACACAGTGTTCAATAAAATATAAAATACACTAATGTCTAAGAAATGTTTTTAATGGTGTCATAAAATGCCCATGGTATAACATGGAATGTGGAAAGTCAGGATGCAAAATATCAAAGAAATACGATCTCAACTAGTAAAAACTATGCCTGAAAGAAATACTAAGAACATGAATGCTGAGATGTTAATAATGGTCATCTCTACTCTAGGTGGTGGGATAATAGCAGTTACTTACTTCTTTGAGTTTTCTGTATTCACCACAATAAAGCAAACATTATTTTTATAGTTAGGAAAAAATCATGCTTTCTAAAAACAAACTGTGAGATCTGAGGACGGTTGTGCTGGAGGTGGGGTACTTCTGAGATCACTCTAGGCCTCAGCTCCTTGCCTGCTGGCACCCCTCCCCCACAGTATTGGTAGACCAGCCCATAGGGACTCACCCACCTTCGGGGGTCTCCTTCCCCCAGCCTGTCTGTCAGGATATAGCTGGTCTTCTCACCCTCTTTGGTCAAACCCTGGCAGGGAGTGGAGTGAAAGATGGGGCCTGAGGCCTTTGGACAGTTTGGGTGAAGTGTAAACCAAGGGAAGTCAGACCTCTCCACCTGGTCCCCAGCTCTGGGTCCTCTCTCCCAAGCAGGGCCAAGCTCAACAAATCAGAGACTCCTAGTAGCAGGTGCCCCACCTCCCAGAGCACCCAGCACCATGACCACCAAATAATACCTGTTTACCAGAGCAAAAGCCCATGGTCTTTAAGGGCCATGGACAGGAGTTAGGAGGCCTGGGTGTGGCTTCTGGTGGCCTCTGCACTCCTGAATAAATATCTGAAGGGAAACTCTATAAAGTCAGGGATAGGTTTGTCTCATTCCCCGCTACATCCCCAGTACTTAGTACAGGGTCTAGCTCAGAATAAACACCATGTGACATGTGCTGAGCCAGAGAAGGGAGGGAGAGAATGGCTCTGCCTTCTTTTAGCACAGGAAGAACAGTCCTAACCCCAGATTGAGAGTCCGTCCAATTTGAAATGGAAGCTATGTAAACCTGAGCAAGTAAACTAACTAACCTTGATATACCTCAGTTTCTTAATCTGTAAATGGGCATAAAGACCTACCACAAAGGATTATAAGGATTAAACCTGATATGGTTGGATGCACGAACAAGACACTTAACAATGGTTATATCTGGGGAATGGGATGGGGTGGTAGGGAGAGATTCATTACTTCAGGGGAAGAAGACTTAAAGTTTTTACTTCCTACTATCTAGAATTGTTTGAAACAATTTTCCCCATAAGCATGAATTACATACAATAAAAATTGGTTTGTTGAAAACTAGGGACCAATTACACAGAAGCCCAAGTGGCAACTTCCCCAGTACTGAAATCCTGCTATCACCCTGCAGACAGAGCCACTCAGCTGTGGTTCTCCAGAGATGAGGGCTGAACAGTAGGCACACCTGACCGTAGGGTAGGGCTCCTCACCTGGACAGGCTCCCCATCGCGCCACACCAGACCTTCTCCATCACTTTCCCAGCAAAGGTGAACTTCCTGGCCCACCCACGCCTCTGGGATGGTCAACTCCACCCGGAACCAGCAGGTCCACCATCTGCAAGAGAGCCCTTGTGATGGGCCGAGAGGTGGAAATCCTGTCCTGAAATACTTCCTTGGGTTAAAAGGTCAGCAAGAGCTTGAGGCTTTCTCCAAGAATCTGTAGCATCAAAAGGGTCTCAGCTTTGAGCCACAAGATAGGAGCAAGGGCTGGGCAGCAAGGTGAGGGAAAGAGGCAGAGAAGTCAGGGGTCCACGATCCGACATCGGATGCCCTTCCTAAAGGGTGTGCAGACGGCGGGGATGGGAGGATGGAAACTCTCCCCTCAAGACTCTGAGGGACCAGGGTGCTGTTCCCAGCAGAGGGCGCTGCTCCACGCCTTGTAGCTGTCTAGGGCAGGTGGCCAACAAAAAAGGCGTGGCCGGGGCTGGGTAGGGTGCCGGCAGTGGGGTGTGGCCTTCCCTTAGGCCCGCTGGCCCCTCCCTCCCGCTCGGTGTTACCCACGTCGGTCCGAAGCTGCAGCCGACCTGCGCGGGGCTGAAGTCCTGCCTGACTGCCTCCTGGTAGGGAAGCCTCTCGGGCGTCAGGAAGCTGGAGAGCGCGGCCACAGGGCAGGTTTCCCCGAAGAGCCTGGGCGGGAGAAGCCGGTGGGCGCGCGCTCGAGCCTCCCCTTTTCCTGGGCCAGCCGGCCGGTGGGGACGCGCTTTCCCTCGATCGGCCGGCGAGAGGGCTGCCGGGCAGCTCCACAGCACATCCCGCCCCCTACCCCTTCCTGCCGGGCCCCTGCCCTGTCCGCGGCGGGCACTTTGCCCCGCGACCCAGGTGGCGGCAGCTTAGGTTTCCCCCCGGAAGGCCGAGGCGCACGGATGCGGCCGGCCGGCTCCCCAGACGAGGGGCCACACCTGCCGCGGAGGTTACAATCGGTAAAATAGAGCGGCGACACGAACTTCTCCACTCGCTCCAGCGTGGTGCGCCAGTGCTTCAGAGCAGGCGCCCCCGCCATCACCGCGCCCCAGCTCCTCTCCCCGGAAGGCCCCTGGCATTGCCGGCGCGGTCCACCGACCGAGACCAAAGGTTCCGGCATCTGAAGAGCGCCTTCCAGCCGGGGGCAGCTTTTCTTGCAACACCGGCGGCTCTTGGAAGCCCAGCTGCTGTCTGAACTTCGAGCCAGGATTTGAAAACTAGAGGCTGTGCTTTGGAGAGGCTCTCCTGTCTCGTCCAAACTAGTTGGATATAGGGTAAATCCCTAAATAAAACGGGAAATTTGACGATTAAAGCCGCCGAAGGTCCTGGGACAGAGACATAGGACCGACCATTCCGTAGAACGGGCAGGAACCTTGGCTGCTGCAAACCCAGCCTCTGAAGCAGCAATCACAGACGACTCACTGACTCTGGCTATATCCGTGAACACGAAAACTGGTGTCTGACTGCTTAACGTGGGAAGAGCCAGGCTGCCCCGGATGCGTGTTTTCACACTGATTGGAGAACATGGTGTTAAAGCGCAGAGAGGATGAGCTCCAGTGATCCTAGCTTCCGGTGTTACACGTTTTAATTTATGTGTATGTTGCTAATTCTTGCCCATCACCAGAAACTCTGCAAAGATTTTGAGATAGCAGATCACGGTCACAGCATTGAAGATTCCCATAGAATCTTCCCTGTAATGTCATCGTACAGGTCTGTAGAGTCCAGGGAAGCCCTAATGCCAGAAACAGACCTCCAATTTCATTCTCATCCCTAGTATTCCACTGGCAGCTTTACTTTTTTCCTCCTGGGGTTGCCAGAGTCCTTGTCTATAAAATCATTAGGAAGAAAAAAATATATACACAACATTAGCCCTGATATTTTAATGGAAATACTGACCAAGTTTACAACATTTCAAATGCCAATCACATGGAAAGGTGACAATACCAAATGTGATTTAAAATAAAGATAACTTTCTGCTGCATATAATGCAAGTTGGGTTTAGAGCTTGGAGCTTACATGTCAGACAGCAGAAAAATAAAAATGCTGTTTGTGAAAACCCTGGCTGCAGGTAAAGCTCCCTCTTCTATTGGTTGCATTGGTGGGCTGGGGTTTTCTCCTGAACCGGCCATGAAACCCTATCATCCTGAGCTGCAGGCAGGTGCTCTGGAGCTAACACGTGTGTGTGTGTGTGTGTGTGTGTGTGTGTGTGTGTAGGGGGGAAGGGGAGCTAACACGTACGTGTGTGTGTGTGTGTGTGTGTGTGTGGAGGGGGGAAGGGCAAGACCTAGGGCTGCCCCTGGTCACACTCCATCAATTTCCCCTGTAGTCAGGTCAACATCTTTCTTGAGGGAGCACCGGGGAATAGGGGAATTGTTGCTTAGTACACCTCAAGATCTGTTCCCTCACTGAGCACATTATCACTCTACCTCCAAGTCAGGCACTTTCCCAGCTTTGCCCTAGAATCTCCCTCTCCCACAAGACTTTGCCCTACTATACTGTGGCCCATAGTCTTCTGTCTGCCTACAACAAAAATGCTTAAAATCAGAGCAGTCTGCCATGTGTTTTCAAAGTCCAGGAGCCAAAAAATTTGTTTTTCTTTTTGGTGGTGGTGGTTTTAATTAAAAAAAAAAAAAAAACCACATAAAACACTGTTCGTTACAAATAAGACTACGGTAATAGTTGCTGGAGAAAAATCTACCAGAGTACTGGGAAAGACTCCATTGGTCTTTGTTTAGAAATTCCAGGCTAACCACATATAAAAATCCTAATCATTCATGTTTAAATGCCTGCCAGTTTAAATTTATGTAATTAAAAATATATATATCCCATGTGCAATTACTAAAGAAATGTATCAAATCCTCTCCCTCCCAACCCCATTTATACCACACACCTTATACACATTTCTGTCAAATACTGGCTTGGTATTTAAGTTGTTCACCCCCTTCCCCAATAAGGATAAGAAAAAATATATCGAAATACAAACTACATACCTTGACAATTTACCCAAATATAAAATATTTTCAAATAGCTGAACAAGGGAAAAAAACATACTAAAAAAAAGGAAGTATTCTACATTAAAATTTTGGAATATTTTGATTTGGGACAAGTGAAAGTGACTTAATTATTTAAAGTAAAATCCTGTTCGTACCCTGGATAAGGAGCTGAAGCCAAATGCCCTGCTTTACAATAGTTCTCTGGTGAGGACAAGGGACTTGGGTTGAGAGTTTATTCCTTAAGTAAGAACCAAGCTTTATTTATTTACAAAAAAAAAAAAAAGAAAAGAAAAAAAGAGTTGAGGGTAAGGGGGGAAGACAAGTTTTACACAAAAGTACTACAATGGTAACTCCCTTTGGTAAAAAGTGTAATAAAGGTCTTGTACATCTGTTCATAGGTACTAAATCTGAAGCCACATAGTACTATGGTACACAAGAAGCTAGAGCAGTTATGCTAGCACATCAAAGCATATTTCTTTTAATAAAAAATTGACAGTATGTACATTATTTACAAAAAAAGAAAAACAAAGTTAAAATTGTGTTTGTGTGTGTGTGTGTGTCAGAGAGTAAAGCTGGTGGATGGCACTAGGGTAGACTAGTAAAGAAGCAGGTACAAAACAGTTCCACGGGAGCTAAAAAGGATGACTGATTTGAACTTGAGGTTGAGAACCAAAGGAGAGAGAAAGGGTGGGCAGTAAGGATTCATCAGGAATCAAATCCACAAGATGATCAATTCCAAAGCCAAACTGCAGATCCCAGGTAAAACCTAATGGGTGATCTTAAATGTGCTCAGGTGACCAGGAAAAAAAAAAATCAAATCCAGTTTTTTTTTTCCTTTTGGGGTAGAGGAGAGGAGCAGTGACCATCACAGTTACAATCCATCTGAGCATTAAGTCCTTCCCCAGCACCTCCATCCAGCCAAATATGAACAGCATCCAGTTCCCTCATTGAAGGTCAGGCCACAGGAGACTCCAGTCTTAGCTCTGCTGGTGTGTGCAAGCAAGCTGCTTGTCTCTGTGCTTGCATGAATTTCTTTCCCCTCCAGGGCAGGCTAATACCCAAACCCCCTTGGGAAAAGTTCCAGCTCCACCTTTATAAAGTATTCACGTTTCTTAAAGGTAGCCCACTTGGTGCCAATTTGCACCAGCCACACACAGATCAGGTGGCCATGTCCCAGAGAGGCCCAGTGAGGCTTGAAAGGCATCTTCCTTGTTTCTTCAACGTGTGTGAGTGCACACGCTCACACACACACACCCACACACACCCTCGAGTTGTCTGCTCTGGCTTTGCAGTTAAGGGGCTTTGAATACTGTGCCATATTTGACACGATACTTATTAATGCTCACAAAATGCAGGGTCTCTGTATCACAGGTGGTGGTACAGGGCACCAGGCCCTCCAGCCCCTCACCCATGAGCCACTTGCTGGTCTCTGCTGCCATTTCACGGGGTACATGCTCCTTGGTCCATTTATCTACCCAGGCCTGGAACCTCTGATGCAGACGCTTGCTTACACGTTCATGGGACTGCAAAACAGAAAAAGAAGACAAAAAAAAAAAAAAAAAAAGAAGTAGGACCAAAAAAAGCCCTTCAAATACAAAGCCCAATTTTCTCCTAAAGTAGCAAAGATGTGGACTCAAGTCTTAGATACTACTGGTTAGTTTTAAAAAAACAAAAAGGGGGAAAAAGGATTCTGTTTAAAGAGGAGAACGAAAGAGGTAAGAACACAGAGCATCTTTGAATGTTCTATGTTCAGTAGGAAATTAAAACCCATAAAGCCCCCAAGAAATGCCAACATATGCTCTGAGAATAAGCTCACTGTTCAATTTTAGCATACACTGGTATAACCTGGGGAACATGTTAAAAATACAGGTTCCCCTGGTTCTACCACTCTGCATTTTAAACCAGCAACCCAGCTGATTCTAAAGTATGCTGGGTGAGACACAATAAGCCACAGCATTGGTCCCTTCTGTTAGCATGGTAAAAGTCACTTCTAAAGACAGTGTGAAGCAAAGGGCTTAAAACCCACTCTCCTTCACTGTATTACCCCACCCTCGCCAGCAGAGGCCAGGCACAGCAGATCTTCAGTGGAGCATTATGTTCCCACCTAGGCACTCAGCAAGTATTCACTGGAGCTCACGTGCAAGGTACAGTAGGGGATACAAAGACAAAATTGGTGTTGCCCAGCTCCCCAAAGAATTTGAATCAGAGATATGCAGACAGACATACAACACACAGCAGTTACACTCAGTGCCATGAGAGAAGTGCAGGTGACACTTAAACAGCACGGGTTTGAACCATATGGAGCCATGTATACACAAACTTTCTTCTACCCCTGCTGCCTGAGACAGCAAGACCAGCCTCCTCCCCATTCCCCCTCTTCCTGGTTCTACTCAATGTGAACATGATGAAAATGAAGACCTTCCTAATGATTCCCGTTCACTTAATGAATAGTAAATATATTTTCTCTTACTTATGATTTTCTTAACATTCTTTTCTCTACTTAACCTTCCTATAAGAATATAGTATATAATACATATAATATACAAAATATGTTTTAACTGTTTATACTATTGGTAAGGCTTCTGGTCAAGATAAGCTATTAGTTAAGTTTTCGGGGTGTCAAAAGTTATACATGGATTTGACAGTGTGGGGTGGGAGAGGGGTCAGCACCCCAAGCCCTGCGTTGTTCAAGGGTACATTAAACTGCTCGCCCAACATCTCCCCCTTGAATGTTTCCTAGTTCTTTCAAACTTAATGAATTCAAAATAGAGTGTTTCAGCTGCCCCCCAAACCTGGTAACCCTTTCCTATTATCAGATGAACCCCCTAAACTTCCCATTTACGCAGAAACAAAAAACTCACCAACCCAAAAATCAGTCAGGTGTCATCCTTGACGTCCTCCTTTTGCTTACCTCCCCCACGCTGATTCAGCATCACGTCCTGTCAATTACATCTCTAATTTTTTGTTTTTTTGAGACAGAGTCTCACTCTGTCACCCCAGGTAGAGTGCAGTGGCGTCATCGTAGCTCATTGCAACTTCACATTCCTGGGCTCTAGCGATCCTCCTGCCTCAGCGTCCCAAGTACCTGGGACTACAGGTGCATGCCACCACACCTGGCTAATTTTTCTATTTTTAATAGAGACAGGGTCTCACTTTGGCTCAGGTGGGTCTCGAACTCCTGAGCTCAAGCGATCCTCCTGCCTTGGCCTTTCATAGGCATGAGCCACCATGCCCAGCCATAGATCTCTAAATCATATCTACAATCTAATTCCTACAATTCTACTGTCATCCTAGTAGTATGATGGCCATCACATCTCATTTGGACAAGGGCAGCCTCTGAGTGCTTTTCAACTCTGTACCCATACCTGCCCCCATTCAACTCGCAGCAGTCCTAAGTCCAAGTGATCTTTGTCAATGATGTCTCAAAGTACCTCTGACAAAACCCAAACCATGGCCCGCAAGACAAAGTAACGTGGCCTGTCTATCCTAACTTCATAGAAGGTATGAAGGCAACCTTGAGCCAGAATAGTGATTTTAGTTTCTCGAACATGCCAAATCCTTTCCTCTTTCCCAGTCTTGCACTTGCTGTTTTCTTTGCCCTCAACTTTTCACCAGGATAGCTCCTTGTTATTATTCAGGCCTCGGGCATCACCTCCTTAGAGAAGCCTCCTCCAGTGAAAGCAAGGCCTGCATGCCAGTTACCCTTGATCACTTCATCTGATTTGTTTCTTCAGTAGCGCACCACATTACCTTATTTGTTCTACTTCGTGGTGGTAGTCCCCAGGGCCTGGCACAACACGTGGTACATAACTGTACCAAGAAGATTTCAAAACTGAGATATAATATGAAAATAGGATTCATACATGCCAAAGATCAGATACTGCCTGAATTGTAAATGCTGAGAGTAGCTTCACCAAAAGGATTTACCAGGTATTTACCTGCTCTTAGGGGTTGAATTGTGTCCTCTAAATTTGTATGTTGAAGTCCTAGTTCACAATACTCAGAATGTGAGCTTATTTGGACGCAGACACGCACACAGGCACCATAAGAAGATAAAGGCAAGGATCTACGAGCCCAGGAATGCCGAAGATGGCCAACAACGCATAAGAAGCTGTGACAGACCTGAACATATTCTCCCTCATGGCCCTCAGAAGCAACCGACACTGCTAACACCCTAATCTTGGACTTCTGGCCTCCTAAAATATGCGACAACAAATACCTGTTGTTTAAGCCAGTCTGTGGTACTTTGTTATGGCATCCTTAGCAAACTAATGGGCTTTCTCAGTAATTCTCAGCTCCAAAAATAGGTTTTCATAAAGAATGAGAAACAATCAGAAGACTCTGGGCCTCCCTGGTCCTAGCTGGGGAGAGAGATGTGTGGAGAAATTCCAGTTACTGGTTCTCACCTGATGAGCTCGGAGCAAGGCAGTCCTCCGGTACATGTAGTCCTCTGACTTGATCACATACACCATCTTGTAGGAATTCAGCTTGAATCTACATTCCAGCTTATCCAGGCTATCCACATTCTCCATGGTCTTCTTGCTGTTTCCTTCCTTCCCTTCCTTTTCCTGCTGCTCTCGACCTCGCTGACACTTCCGGATGCGCCGAAGATTCCTACAGAGCAGAAGAGCCCTACAGGATGAGAGCTTGACCAGACAGATTGCCCTGACTCCCCCGCAAATGAGTTTTCCTTATTATTTAGTTACATACATATAAAAATGTTTAATGGTTTCATTGTAAAAAAGTTTCAACCACAAAGATACATAGAAAAGCAGAAATCTTCAACAAATTCCCTACTCCCACTTCTCCAAATCCTACTTGCCTTGGCAAAGGTAGCCACTTGTTAGCAGTTTTAATACAGTTAGCAGTTTTAATACAAAACTTCTAGGCCTCTGTCTGTGAATTTACATATGTAATTACCCACTACCGTTCTCCTTTGGGATTTGTTTTTAAGACAAAATAGGTTCATACTATGCATTTTTTTTTGGTTTTATAGATTTATTTTCAAAGAGTAAAATACTTAATACAATTTAAATACAAGTCCAACAGAATTCCTCTGTTAACGTCAGCAATAATGCCAAAATGTGTTCTCACATCCAGACACTCGCCAGTATCATCTGAATCTTCTCTGAAGCAAGAGGGTCTGATATCTTATTCGTATACATCCTTCTTATCTGCAATGTAATCTACAATTTCTTGTGGACACATTAACTGTTCTGCATCTATATTGGGAATTTCAAATCCAAATTCATCTTCCATGGCCATGATGATCTCCACTTGGTCCAAACTGTCTAAGCCCAGGTCTTTCATAAAATGAGAATTTACTGAGAGCTTCTCTGGGTCAATCTTGTCATAGTTTCAAGACATAAAGAACACGGTCCTTGATTCCCTCTGTTGTCAAGGGGGAGTGTCACTATACTGGCAGCACAACTGTGTAACTTGACTTGGAACCTGTGCGAGCACTGAGGCTGGCTGCGAAGCCCTGGGCCTTGTTTGGGTCCATGCGGGGCATAGAGCGGTGCTAAGCTGTCGGGCGGTGGCTAGCGTGGGGACCGGGACAGTGGCACAAAGGCTGTGGGCAGGCAGCAGACACGGGAGGAAAGGACATGAGCCACCATAGCTACGCTGACCCAGGATGCCCATACTATGTATTTTATTCTCAACTTTTCATTTAATGTCATGAAGACTTTTTAAATTTCACTACATAAATCTGTCTCATTCTCTTTAACTTCTGCAGAGGAAATGTACTCCAATTAAATCATTCCTTAACAGCCTCTCTCAACTGAGGTCCTCATCTGAAACACATAAAATTATTTGAATGCCTATCTTTAAACATTTTCCCAAAGATGGTATAAACTAGGGCCATTCTACACACAAAGGAAAAAAGATAACCCACAATCACTGGATGCCCTAGGGCAGGTACCGAATCCCTTCCACACCCAGTGGAGCCGGGCTATCAGCTAGATGGCTATTGCTTCCCATGCTTTGCTATTAAAAACATTGCTTCATTGAGTATCTTTGTCTACATGTATTTTTATAAGACAGCAAATCTTTGGTCCAAGGACGCTTGGGTATCCCCAGGACCCTTTCCGGAGATCTGTGAGATAAAACTATTTCATAATAATGCTAAAACATTCTTTGCCTTTCCCACTGTGTTTACACTTGCACTGGCGGGGTGAGAGTCATGCTGAATAGAAGTGCTGTGGTACACCAAACTGTACTTTGAAGTCTTTGTATCAGAACATGACTACCCACTGGCGTTAAGTGAAAAGCCAGTTTCACTTAAGAACATCGCTGATGAAGCAGTAACATTTTTTATTAAATCCCAGCTCCTTAATTCACATCTTTTTAACATGCTGTATGATAAAATGCAACTGCACATAAAGTACCTTTGTGTAATAGAGTACAATGGTATTTTTGAAGAAAAGCACTTAAGCAATTGTGTGAGTTGTAAAAAGATCACCATTTTTACCTGAAAGAAATGACTGACTAAACTTAGCTTTGGCCAAGGAATGGCAGATATTTTCTCAAAAATGAATAAGGACCTATCATCACTCCAAAGAAAACAATGTTGTCAATGATAAGATTTGAATTTTCAAGCAAAACTAGGAATTTTGGTAAAACTGGTATCAGCCACCCTGAGCTTGACAGCTTCCCAATACTTGAAAATGTTTGATAAGATCAGTGGTGATATTAATGAATGCGATTTTTGGGGGCAGGCATTGTAAAACGTGTCAACATTTAGTAGGTCTGCATAACTTAGTGAGCTAGTAGTTTCCAAACCACCAATCGCATGAAGTTACAAAATCATGGATGAAAAAAGATTCACTCAAAGTACAAGATAAGCCAATGGATTTTGACAACTATATGAAAAGCTCATTAATATTTCAATTCATATTACAAGTAGTCTTTAAGAAACTACCACTGGTAAAGTCCCAAAACAATAAATGTTGGCATGGATGAGGAGAGATAGGAACACTCCAACACTGCTGGTGGGACCGCAAACTAGTGCAACCTCTGTGGAAAGCAATATGGAGATACCTTAAAGAGATACAAGTAGAATTACCATTTGATCCAGCAATCCCATTACTGGGCATCTTCCCAAAAGAACAAAAGACACTCTATGAAAAAGACACCTGCACCCGAATGCTTATAGCAGCACAATTCACAATTGCAAAGATGTGGAAACAACCCAAGTGTCCATCAATACATAAGTGGATTAATAAAATGTAGTATATGTATACCATAGAGTACTATTCAGCTTTAAGAAACAATGGTGATATAGTACCTCTTGTATTCTCCTGGATAGAGCTGGAACACATTCTACTAAGTGAAGTATCCCAAGAATGGAAAAACAAGCACCACATGTACTCGCCATCAAATTGGTATTAACTGATCAACACATAAGTGCATATATAAGAATAACACTTATTGGATGTTGAGCAGGGAGGAGGGGGAAGGAGAGGATGGGTATTTGCATACACAAAGAGTGCGATGCGCACCATCCAGGGGATGGCCACGCTTGAAGCTCGGACTTGCAGGGAGAGGGGGGCAAAGGCAACATACGTAACCTAAATATCTGTACCCTCATAATATGCTGAAATAAAAAAAAAGAACATTTTCTAATTCATTTTATGAGATTGGCATTATCCTCATAGCAAAACTAGACAAGGATATATAAGAAAACTGAAGACTAATATCTTTGTGAATATAGAAGCAAAATTTCTTAACATAAAGTACAACAATGTATAAAAAGACAATCTATACAATGACAATATATAAAATGATAAAGTGGGGCTATTTCCAGCATTTTAAGATTGGTATAACATTCCAAAATTAATCAATGTAGTTTACCACATTAAGAAAATAAGGGAGAAAAACTATGCAATCCTGTGAATAGAAGTAGTAAGATCATTTGACAAAATGTAACACCCATTCCCTTTTTGTGGCCTGATAAAGAGTGTCTATAAAAAACCTACAGATAACATAGTATTTATCAGCAAAGACTAAACTCTTTCCCATAAGGAACAAAGCAAGGGAAAGATGTATGCTCTCACCAGTATGATTCAGCACTGTACTAGAGGTTTATGCTAGCTCAGTAAGGCTAGAAAAAGAAATAAAAGCATACAGATTGAAAAAGAAAAAGTAAAATCTCTTTATTCACACGAGACGTCATGATATATATACAGAAAATCCTAATAAATCTACCTCGAAATCCTTAGAACTAATAATGAGTTTAATAGAGTTACTGGAAATAAGATCTATATACAAAAATCAATTGTATACTAAAACAAACAATTGGAAATTGAATTTTTAAAAATACCATTTAGAATAGCATCAAAAATGAAATACTCAAGAATAAAATTAACAAAATACATGCAAATTCTGTTCACTTAAAACTGTAAAATTTGGCTTTGAAAAATTAAGGCAGATTAAAATAAATGGATAGACATTACATGTTCATGAATTGGAAGACTCAAGATGTTAATTCTCTCCAAATTGAACCATCAGTTCGACTCAACCCAATCAAATTCTCAACAAGATTTTTTAAGAAAGTGACTTGATTCCCGAGTGTATATGGAAATGCAAAAAATATAGAATATCTAAAACATTTTTGGAAAGAAGAAATACATAGAGGAATTATGCAACCTAATTTTAAGACTTACTATAAAGTTATAGTAAGACATAGAATAGATAAATAGTATTCGAAGCCTGAAATACACCTATGCAACCTATGCATACATGGTCAATTGATTTTCAGGGACCAAGAGAATTCAATTGGGAAATAATTGTCTTTTCAACAAATGATGGTAGAACAACTGATTATCTACACAGAAAAAAAAAAACCTGACCATTATGGCACACTATACATAAATATTAATGTGAAATGATCATGGGCTTAAGTATGAAGGCTTAAAACTCTCAAACTTTAGAGGAAAACATAGAAAAAATATCTTTGTGATCTTAGGATAGATAAAGACTGATTAGATAGAACAAAAAAAGAAAATATTGCTAATTTGGATTTCATCAAAATTTAAAACATTTGTTCTTCAAAATATACTAATAAAATAATGGTAGTCTAGGTTAATATATTTGCAATACATATATCTGACAAATTATTTGTATTCAGAATATATACCGTACTCTTACAACTCAATAACATGAAGACAAACAATGCAATTTTTAAATTTGGCAAAAGATTTAAACAGAAGCATGAGAGAGAGAGAAAGAAAGAGAAGCAAACCTAAAAAGATGCCTTAAACCATTAGTCACCAGGAAATGCAAATTAAATTAATGCAAATTAAAATTAATGCACACTATAGAATAGCTATACCAAGTATCAGTCAGGATACAGAGCAATGGGAACTCCCATGCATTGCTGGTGTGAGTATGCCACTTGGGAAAACAATGTGTTATTTTCTCATAAAGCTAAGCATACTTTTACCATATAAACCAATAATACCACTCCTACATATTTACCCAAGAGAAATGAAAACATATGTTTTCATATGGAAACATGCGACATGAAACGTACTGGAAATGACCCCAATATCCATCAATAGGTGAATGGATAAACAAATTATATTTCATTTATACAATGACTATTACTCCATTCCCATAAAAAGAACAAACTATTGATACATACAACAAAAAGGATGTGTCTCAAAAACATTATTGTGTGAAATAAAAGAAAAGCTAGTCACAAAGAGTATGTATGGTATGATTCCATTTTTTGAACTTCTACCATATGCAGATATAACCTAAAGACACAGAATGTAGATCAGTAGTTGTCTGGGCCAAAGACGTGGGGACTGACACAAATAGGAAGAAACATTCTGGAATGACAGAAATCTCGATCTTCATTGTGCTTGTGGTTAATGGGTATGTATATTCACTAAATTCATTGAATTGTACACTTAAAATGAGTTCATTTAAGTGTATGTGTATGGAAATATCTCAATAAAGTTTATTTAACTTTTAAAAAAGGTAGTCAGTGAAAAGTATAGGCTGTTTGGCAGTATGAAAATATGAAATTTATTTTGAATCTTTATTTCATGGTAGAAATACAGAAAAAAATGACTTTAACCCAAGTTCAGATACCTACATCCATCCCTGGTTAATAGGACTTTAGAAGGAGGTTGCCACGTTTGCCCAGCTATCCCTTTAAAAGGATTATCTGAAATAGGAACATCAAAGGATGTCTATGAAATAAAACTTGAGCATCTTATTTTGCCTAATTGACCCAGGTTTTCTAGAAGCAACGAAGAACATGAAGAAAAATACATCTTCTTTCATTGATACCACTCAACTCCTTCAACAAAGACAAACAAATGAAATGAAAAGGAAAGGATACAGGGAAGGTCTGAGTTTGAATCCCACCTCCTCTGCTTAATAGCCATGCAACTTTGGCAGGGTCCTTAATCTTTTTCAGACTTGTTCTTCTCATTTGTGAAATGAAGACAAAAAGTGAAACTCAACTTCTTTGCAAACATTAATGAAATATCTTATGAAAAATGCTTAGCAATGTTTGAAATGTAATATGTTTGCAGTAAATGGCAGTTAGGGGAAAAAAAGGTGGCTTTTGCTATATGAGATTTTATCACATAATTTATTATATCTTATATTAACATGTATTATCCAGAATTCTTGGTACTTCTAAACATTTTACTGTATTTTTCAAATATTTCAACAATGCCTTTCAAGTGCCATAACTTCAGCTATTAGGATATGCTCCAGTTCTTTAAACATAAAATAATACACAGAAGTTTTATATATTGTATTGCAATTTTTTCTTTTATTTTTTGTTTGTTTCTTTTGTGGGAAAACTGACAGAAATGTAGAATGGATTTGCAAATGATTAATTTCAAGGGTCTACGGAAACCAGAGGGAACACATCAAGCAGTTTAAGTTTAGCCTGGATTTACTTTCTTCTGCAAAGTTTGGAAGGAAATTATGTCACCATTTTAAGTATGAGAAAGAAGGAAATTCTTATCTAAATGCGGATGATCAGACAGGAGCAGATCCACATCTATACGTCTTGAGTAAAATTAACGGCTCTTCATCCTCAAAGTTTAAATCCTACCAACCATTCAGGTTTATTCAAAGATGTATTTACAGCTTCTAAATTTATTGAAATCTGTTCAACTGTTGACAGGCAACAAGCAGATGGAGTTTAGGATTAGTGAATTCAAATCATCGAGCTCACAAATTGAAAGAATGGACTCAGTGGAAGAACAGACTGCATTGTTGAAGATAAAATGAAAGGGTAACCTTTACACACCAGCATTTTACTGCTGGAAGGTTCCAAACACTGATGAAAACAGTTGGTTGTCCATCTGGAAAAAGTGTTTAAAGTTTACTTAAATGCAGACTGCTATTTTAAGGTGACAATCGCTTTCCGTAGATGCCCATTCTATTCATATGTAGTCTTCAAATTCATGAAATATTACACTGGAATTTCAGCAATCTCAGTACTGAGATACCGTCTGTAACTCTAAAAGTCATCATTGAATCACTTTAAAATTGAGACAGGTTGTGGTAGTCACTAATGTCAGCAATTTATGATGAATTCAGACTATGAAAATGCCAAATGTTAGGCTATAAGATATATATGACTGCATTTAACAAGTTTTTCTTTTCACACAATAATTCTAGGCTTTTAATAAAGTGTTCTAATCAATAGTAAAATGCCTGACCAAAGCTATTAGCCTTAGCATTAGAAGGCTAAAAGGTAATACTATCCCAATTATATCATAGCTACTAAGATAGCATGGAAGCAATTAGCCTGAAAATATGGTTAAATTACTTAAGTGTTACCTTGAATAAACCAGGAAGCAGACACACCAATTTCCAGTATTAAAATCACAATGGACCCACATATCAGGTCTATAGCACATTGGTAAGTCCTTTGGATATCTTGTTCTGTCCCCAAAATATGCAAGTTCATAATCCTGTCTACAGACTTCCAGACCAGAGGGTAACATCAAAGCAGTATAGTTTCTTCTCTAGCTACCAGGTTTCCTTGTGTATCATTAGCCAGATACTAAAAACGGTAAGGCAGACACAGCACTCAACAAAGCATCTGTGGGTTCTTCTACATTTCACAGTCTCCCTTGCAGTTAGGTTGTGGCCATGTAACTGGGTTCTGTATAACAGCATAGGAATGGAAGTGATAAACCCCTTGGACTGACTATTAAAACATCTCAGAATGGGACCCTCCCTGCCTTGCCCTTCTGTGGTAATGCTAGAAGTCGTGGTAGCTACTAGACAGAGGCAGCCTAGGGCTCAAAACTCCCTGCTTGGAGGAGAGACACAGGAGAAATGCCCAAACCATGCTGAAAGCCTCAGAAAGATATGATCATTCTCCTTTTTGTTGCTGCTGTTAAGCCACTGGAATTTCAGGATTTATTTGTTATTGCAGCAGAGCCTACCACATCCTGACTAATACAAAGCTAATAAGAAGAGTCTGTGTTGACTATAACACCATAGACAGTATGTTTGGCTCCTTTTTATGCTTCATATATTCCTGAGAGATTTCTGTTATCAAAGAGAATCTTGCTTAATATTCAACCAATAAGAGGGCTTGTATGTGTAAGAGAGTAATTTTAGACACTATTAAATATTAATAATAATATAATTTTGCATTTGTGTAGCTCCTTCAACCTTGTTTATGCTTTCAGGTACAAATTTTTATAATAGCCCTAGAACATTTTTGTTGTTTTTAAAGCATGTAAAATTACACCTTTATGATTGAATAAAGTGTGTGGCAGCAGGATTTTAAGTGAGGCATCCAGTAACCCAACTAGTCAGCAGCAGAGATGAGACAGGTCGCTGCCTTTACTCCCTCTGTAATCAGGAAATGCTCCACGCTTGCAGCCTTGTTGCAGGTTTTTACAAGCCTCACTTTTAATAACCTTTCTCCATTGCATTCCTGACTTACTGCCTCCCTGGCTCCCAGCACTCTTATTTATGTGCAGGCTCATTCCAGCTGCACATTCCAATGTTTATGCTGTGTTTACTGCATTTCTCCTAACTAGAGTCCATTATCTGCTGAAACAAGAAGGACGTCCCCAAATAAAACACATCTTGCCTGTGGCTGCCAGACTAGTGGAGCCCATCACAGGGGGCAAAGATGTATTTTGCTGCCGGGGATAACCTGCTGCTTTCATGTGAGCATCTCCTTTGGTGAAGAACTAGCTCCAACAGTAGGAGAGGAACTAGAAGGCTGAGAGCATGTGACTTGCTCCAGGGAACCACACCAAGCACCTTTTCAAAGCCTCACTTCCAGGCAAGCTTTGCCCTCTGGCCAGGAACCACGCCTCAGTGTAGACAACCCAGTGCATAGCTGCTGAGTAGACCCTACACTAGGGAGGTTGCAGTTGTTGTCTTGGCTTATACAGAAGACAGGCTTTATGAAGGTGGCTGGGAAACACTTGACCTAAATTGACTACTTGGAGTATTTAACATAGCTCAAAGCCAGTTTCAAAAGCTGTCCCCCGCTCCCTGTCCGGATCATTGATCTGGCCCATTTCAAATAAAAAGAGGAGCACGGGCTTACTTAGGCAGTGCAGGAGGGCCTGGGAGGAAGGGCTGAGCAGCACTGGGTGAGTTGTTCTCACCGAGTCAAGGGACAGGTTGAGTCCTCCCTTCCTCCCTTCTGCCAGGTATTTCTGGCCATGATGGAAGGTGGTGAAACATGGGCGGAAAGGTAGGGATAATGTAGAGCTTATTGGCTTTGAAGTCAGACAATTATGTTTTAAAAATCTGGCTCAGTACTTAATAGCTTGGTGACCTGGGTCAAGTTATTTAACCTCTCTATAACTTGATTTTCTCGTATGTCAAACAGGGAATAAGAATAATAGCTACCTTTGTCGAATTAAGGATTAGATATTCTATATATGAATGCACACACATATATATAGAATACTTGGTGTGGCAGAAGGCCTGGCATATGATTGGTGCTCAGCAATAAAATGATTTTGCACTCTTGCTCTGATCTACCTCTCACCATGCCTATGAAAACCATCCACATAGTCCAAATCCCCAAAATGAACATGCCTCTTTTATATGAAACAGAAGCTCACCATGAAGCCCAGCACTTAGTAGGCACTCAATATATATTTGCTGAGTTGAATTGAATTGTACCCTGATTTTACATCCATAGGCAACTTCCTTGGTTTACGTCACTGGCTTCTGTATTCCTTTAAAAATTAAGTTTGGTTTACCCTTGCCTGGAGCTTTTGAGAGTTTTAGCTGCAGTTATGAAGTGTTTATGACATTTTGTATATGAAGAATTTTATATTTGGTCATGTATATATTAATATCATGGTGTAGTTGAAAAAAAAAACATGAACAAAAAGGATGATTACATTTTTATCTAAAGCCATACATTTTGGACTGATCTTTTGAAAAAAGTGGGAGAAACTCACAAAAAAAGGCTTTAGAGTTATAGCTATGTGTGGAGGAGGGGTGACGGTTTAATATTGCGGAATATGAGTGTCATGTCATCTAAGTCTATCACAGGATCTTAAGATTGGAAGGGAACTTAGAGGTCATCTCTTCCTACCCCCACCCAGCTCCTACCAGGGAACCTGCGAACAGCTCTAACTCCACGGGCTCTGGCACCAACCCCAAGTCATACCGCCAGGCCCTGGGGCAGCAGATGCCCACAGCTAAGGGGGAGCTAATAGGCCTGTGCAGACAGTGTTGACCACTACACACGAGGGAGTCCTGCTGGGTCCTCTCCATTTACAAAATTAAACAAAAATATTCAAGGTTTATTGAATCAGATGTACTTTTAAGGCACAGAGCCCTGGAGTATTAAGCATATTCATATGGGCACGTGTGCACATTCAAAGACCTAGTTACAGCTATATCCACAGTGAGGACATGCCCTGGGCACAGAGCACAATGCAGTTCACAGACCTTTTACTCCTGGAGGTCATATACAGTCACGGTTCCCTAACAATGGGGATACATTCTGAGAAACGTGTTATTAGGTGACTTCATCGTGCGAACACCATAGAGTGCACTTATGCAAACATAGGTGGTGTAGCCTCCTGCACCCCTGGGCTATATGATACGGCCTATGGCTCCTAGTCTACAGATGTGTACAGCATGTGACTGTACCGAATACTGGGGTGACGATAAGACAATGGTAAGTACTTGTGTATCCAAACATAGAAAAGTACGGTAAAAATACAACGTAAAAGATAAAAGATGGGACGCCTGTATAGGGCACATACCATGAATGGAGCTTGCAGGACTGGAAGTGGCTCTGGGTGAGTCAGGGATGAGTGGTGAGCGAACATCAAGGCCTAGGACATGACGCTACTGTAGACTTTATAGACACTGTCCACTTAGGCTACACGAAAGTTATAAAAAATTTTCTTTCTTCAGGAATAAATTGACCTTAGCTTACTGTAACACTTTAACTCTATAAACTGACTACATTTTCTTTTTTACTTTTTGACTCTTATAATAATAGCTTAAAACACGAACACACTGCCCAGCTGTACAAAAACATTTCTTTTCTTTATATGCTTATTCTATAAGCTTTTTTCTGTTTAATTTTTTTTTTTTTACTTTTTTGTTAAAAACTAAGATACAAACATACACATTAGCCTAGTCCTGCACACAGGGTCAGGATCATCAACATCACAGTCTTCGCCTCCACATCTCTTCCCGCTAGAAGGTCTTCAGGGGCATTCACACACGTGGAGCTGTCACTGCCTAGGAGAACAACGGCTTCTTCTCGAATGCCTCCTGAAATAATGATAAAAAGTATAGCATAGTAAATACATAAACCAGTAACAAAGTCATTTATCATTAACAGGTATTATGTCCTGTACGTAGTTATTTGTGCTCTGCTTTTATACAACTGGAAGTGTGGAGGTTTTGTTTACACCAGCATGAGCACAAACATGTGAGTAACGCGTTGCGCTGAGACATCAGGATGGCTGTGGCATCACTAGGCGATTGGAATTTTTCAGCTCCATTATAGTCTTAGGGAACCACTATGGTATACGCGGTCTATCGTTTACCAGAACATCATTATGCAGCACATGACTGTGTTACTTTTTAAAGAATGTCTGCTTTGGTTATTAACCTAGACTTCATTTAGTGCACCCTGGTGAAAGGTGTCTTACAGCATGCATTTGCGATGCCTCCTTTAAATCCTGGGAGCCGGGGGGTGGAGGTGGAGTGAAATCTGCAAATTTAGGTAGTTTAAGGCTTATTCCAGGCAGGGACCTGGGGAGCACATGAGTCTGTCCCTTGAATAGCTAAAGTTTAGCCTCATCTTCCACAGAACTGGTCCCAGGCAATGGCTGGTCCCTTATCTGTCTGCCTAAAGGTCTCATTTACATTTTAAATCACTGTTATGTCATAGGGTCCCATTTTGATAGCTGTAAAGTAAACTGAAAATTTTTCCTCTGAACAGTAAATAGTTTACTTTTCAAACAGCATAAATTCTGAAGATTTATTCCACACCATCACTGTGTTAAGAAAGCTGTCAAGTTTTGGAATTTCATGGAGAAATGTGAAGTGGCCTTTGTAAGCTCCAGAGGAACCCTCTGAGGCCTGACATTCTAAACATGATGGCTCTATTTACATATATATTGTCCTTCCAAGGAAACGCTGTAGGTTTGGATTTGGGATTGCTGTGTGGGGAAAGCTTTGGCTGTCATGGGCCTCGTCTTTTTTATATTCATGTATGCATTCATTCGTTCACTCATTCATTCGTTCATCTATTCATTCAAAAGTTTATCGTTTTATCTTTGATATCTGGGGAAGTCAGGCTCCTGTCCTGTCATTAAGGAAGATGACAGGAGTCAGGGTCCACAGCTGGCTAGAGTAGAGCATTCAGATTCCCAAGTAAAGAAGCAACGTGTATTCTTAGCAATTGTGATCTCACGCAAAGAACTTGCAGTCAAATAAAGAAATTGTATTTGCTGCTTATCTGCAGCTCATTTGCCTTAAACTATAAGTATCTGGGCTCCTTTTAGAGCCCTCCTCAAGAAAACCAACCTGTATTTGATTTTGCAAAGTCTATGTTAGAATAGCTTTGTCCTCTGTCTCCTGTCCCCTTGGTTTGAGTCGCTGAGAAGGCTAGTAAAGCCCCACAGAGTTTGTTCTTGCCCTTGGCTCAGAAACATGGAAGGAGGCAGGGAGAGGAGGGAGCAGGGTTTCAGTAAGCACCACTTCTACAAATAAAAAGCTATATCTGCATCCAGTACCTCCGCGGCTGCCAATGACTCCAACAAGAGCTGCTGTAACAATGTCGAGCTGACTACCATGGTCTGAGCCTTAATGATGTCCCAGACCCCGGGCTAAGAGCACACAGGCATCATCCCATGAGATGCTCACACCCACCCTGAGAGGCAGATGACAGTGTCCCCTTTTTTACAGATGATAAAACAGAGAACACAAAGGTTACATAGTTACCCATGTCCCCCTCAGTAGCAGGTGTCTGAGTGGAGATACAAAGTAACCGCTGGCCCACACTGCTCCCTCAGCCAGGTACCATAGCAGACAGAAGCCAAGAATGGACTCAGAACATGAATGAAATGTTTACCCTTTTGTCATTTCAGTGGGGTTGGGGTATTTTTTATTTGTTTCCCCATTTTACCTCTCCATAGTGATCTTCAGTAAAAGTCTGGGGGAGATGGTCCCTACCACTCTGAAGAATCCCAAGAGGTATTACGGGGCTAAAAGCAGCAGAAAGGAAACAAAGACAGACTGAGTCGGTGGATCCCACCTCAAGGAAGAAAGCAGTGTGGGCCTGGATTAGGAAGAGTTTCGAGGACACAACTGTTACAGGGCCTCTGTGTTTCTCCCCAGATGCCTGAAAGTTTTACAGAGGAAGAGAAGAGCTTACATGGAAAGAGTGAGGAGTTTAAATCAAAATATAAGGTATGGATTTGTTCATTGTTTTCCCTCATTTGACCTACTTTGGCTCCCCTTAACTGTGAACATACACATAGCCATGTACCGAGAATAGCCATTTACTAACACACCGAAATGAGGAGGAAGAGGCTGGCCAGTGGTCCTTCAGGTCATTCCTTCAGTGCCACTTCTGTGCTAGGTGCCGGGCTCAGCAACGAGGACAGAGGTATAATCAAGGCCCTTGCCCCTGAGGACGGGATAGGGCATCTGGGATCTGGAGGAACCAAACAGCAAGGAGGATCCATGCAGAGGACCAAAGGCTCTAACACGTGTGTGTCTGTGCTGGGGATAAGAGGCAACGGCTACAATGTCTTAAGGCCATATTTGATCCTTGGGGACTAAAGAATAAGGTCCCTTTGTCAACTCGTCTGCCCAGATCTCACAGGTGGGAGGTGGGAGTGGAGAAAGCCCGAGTGCCAGCACTCTGCGTGGAGGGAGAGGCGGGGAGAGCAGCTCAAAGCCTGCACCTCTCCCTGACCGTGAGAGAGCAGTGTGTAGGGCATCTCCAACAGGCCACAGGTCCACAGATTGGATCAGGTTTATACTCTCAAAACAATCTGGTTATACATGCACCGGGCAATTGTGCTAACCTTTACGTTTATGGAATTTTTTAAAATCATATAGAGTGACAGTGGAGAGATGAGTTCTGGAAAAGGATTTCTTAGGACAATAATATTTAGCATGAGTACTGAAAACTAGAAAAATTCTATCATTGAAGAGGAAAGGAAGGGTATTCCAAATGGGGGAAATCGTGTTTGCAAACGTGATGGGGAGGAAGGCAGTTCTTCCTCCTGACACTCTGATTGGGGTGGGGGGCTTCCTTCCCTCAGGGTCCCCACAGACAAAGGAAGATTCCACTAGCAGTTGGTACCTCCAGCTGTGACCCCCACAATAAGACTGACCATAAAATAGATGTTATTTTTCTTTCACATAGGATTATACCTCAACCATCTATTAATGGTTCCCAAAGGTGGGATATAAAACATTTACGTAAAAACTCTTTCTGAAGCACCTATTATAATCCTGGCCCCACTGATGTGCAGGGAGAGAACCTGGGGTGAGGATTCCATGTCAGGGCATCAAGGCAATGGTCCAGTCATTTCTGCAAACAAGGCAGTGGTTATAACGCAAAGCGATTCAAAGAAACCGAGTTCTTTAAGAGAGCAGAAGTTGGAGGGGGTGGAGGCACACTTTCTTTGCCAGACGAATTAAATGACTTGGCACAGGACACGAGGAAGAGGGTGTGGGCATTCCAGGAAGAGAATATGTTATGGGGCAATGCAAGAAGCCACAGTTGCGGTGTAAATTTGGGAATGATGAGAATTATAAAGTGTAGAGTAGGGACTGGCAGAAAAGAAAGATTAGAGCCAGATTCCAGAAGGCCTTAAAAGCCAGGCTAAGCTTAACTTTCAGTAGACAATAGGGAGCCACTGAATTTTCTTGAGCAAGGCAGTGACAAGATTAATCTGTCAGAGAGTACAGAGTAAGTTGACGTGCGAGGGACGGAGAGGCAGAGTGTCCAGGTGAACCCACCGCCATCAATGTGGGATATCGAGAGCTGGACCAGGGACCTGCGTGAAAGGGAGGACACACATTGAGAGATGGTTATGGTGGCGATTTACCCTGTGTGTGAAATGCCGAATGAGATAAAGAGTGAGAAGAAAAGTGTAATATGACAGGAATGGTGCTGAGGTGTCCGTAACGAGGAAATGGACGTTCTTAACGACTGTTTACAACACCAAGCATGATCCAGCAAGTTAGGGAGAGTGTTATTTTAGGAGCAAGGAGAGCACTCACAAGTGACACACACAGTAATCTTGGCACAACAGCTAGCGAAACCGCCTCCAAGGAAGGTTAACACTCACCCCTTCCCTTCCCTGGAATCTAACCAGACGCCTCCTGTGCTCCACACCTCCCAAGCCACAGGGCCAGAGAAAATCTAGTCCTTTCTAAGTAAGCTGTGGGATGCCATTCAACATAAAGTTATTCAGGGAAGCCAGGCAAGGAGGAGGTGAAATATCAGCTCATCCCAAACCTGTCCCTGAACGTGGAAAAAATATTCCTCAACTACACAGGATCCGATATGAAAGCAGGGAGGGTAAGTTTTCAGACGGGAAGATGGGGAGTGAGTGGACTAGAACCACCTGCAGCCACATCTGCTTCCTGGCACCTCATTGTCCTTGTCAGAGCCTTTGGGCGCCCCACTGAGGACCCCAGGGATGGGATGTGATGCTCGTGCTCCAGGAGGAGTGTTGTGAAAAACCAGAAGGTATTTATGAACATGTGGTGGCTCTGTTCTTTCTGTTATAAGGAAAGTGGTTTCTGCTTTCCATAATTCTTCAGCCACCTCCTTCCAGAAGGCTAACTTCCCAAAACAATAACAAGCAGGTGTTAACGTGCTCAGAGGAAGACTGCAGAAGGCCTTGCCCCTTTACGCTGAGCCCATGCAAAGACTTCCGCGGAATGTCTGGGGTCTCTGAGCTGGCACGCAGTTAAATTCTGGCCCCTGATTTCCAGGCGGAGCAGCCTGCAGCTGCCTCGCAGAGAGCCCGTCCACTGCAGCCCTAGAGCCTCGCAGTAGCTCCCTGGCCCCGTGAAAGTCATGGAGCGTTATTGACTTCGCAGTGATTCATTAAAAATATTCTGAAATCAATAAACCTGGAGTTCTAAATAGTCGAATAATAGAAAGGGTTTTATAAGTGGTTCTTTGCTCTGTGCTTCGAGGGATAATGAGGTATCAGTCTTCGAATGGTTTCTCAATCCCCTGGCAGGGTGTATCTGCAGAATCCGCGCCGTAAATCAGCGGCTGTCTCTCTGAAGACACGGCTGGAAAGCAAAGCTGAAAAAGATGACATCGTGAGTCACAAATTCTTGGAGGCTGGTGCTTCCTTACCGATTATTGATATTCAAATCCCACTAAGTCTGTGCCTTATTTTTACGGGCCACCCCAATTAATGACCGCCTTCGTTAACTTGTTTAGGAGTGGGTCTTCTTCAAGCTAAGACAGATTCAATTACCCTTGAGATGCACTATTCCAAAATCGATGGGACTTGCAACTTATATTTATATGCAATTCAGTGGGAGAGAAAGAGATTTTTGAATCCTTGTGGCTGGGGATATAATATGAGTTACCTTCAACTCATTAATTAATTATCGCTATTAAATGAGTGTTTACTATCTGCAGTATGCTAATCAAAGTGTGAGGGAATTTTAAAAAATGTACACAACCGATCTTTGTCTTCAAGGTGAGTACAGTCCTTGCAGACCAGAATTATACAAGTAGAATTGTGATTCAACAGCAGTAGGAAAGAAAAATTTGAAATAATGATAAGAAGAATGTCTATATATCACATAGCATGAGCCAAGCACTGTTTTAAATATTTTGATATGGTAATTCAATTAATCCTCTCAACAGTCCTGTGAGGTTAGTGCAGTATTTATCTTCATTTTAAAGATCAGAAAACTTAAGCTCATAGAAGTTAAGTAACCAACTTAAGGTCATAGAACTAGTAAGTGGTAGAGCTGAGTTTTGAACTAGATTTACACAGCTTAGCTCTGAATGTCATGCTCCTAACGACTATGTTTTGGAGTTTGGGGCCGGTCTACTGCAGCATGATGTAGAATGTTCAGGAATGCACCATGTAGGAACTAAGTTGGTCTTCAAAGATGAGCTGGATTTAGAAGTATGAAGAGGAAAAGAACAGACATTCTAGATAGGATGGACAGTATGGGCCAAGTTAGGGAGACAGGAATAACTTTGGAGGAGAGAATGGTACAGTGGCTAAGTGTGAGCTCTGGGGGGGCCAGACTTCCTGTCTTTAAATCCTGGCCCTACCACTTACTAGCCCTGTGACTTTCAATAAGTTCCCTAACCTCTCTGTTGTCCTAGATTTCTTATTGTAAGGTGGACATTAAAAATAGTGCATAATAATAAATTGATAAATATTTGTAAACCACTTAGAACAGTCCTGATGCACAGTGTCACATGAGGCTTTTTCACGTGAGTAATTATAAATTAAGGACACTGAAAGACAGGCCTGGCTAAAAGGCTAAACATTTAACTGCTTGTTAGTGTGTGTCTTCCCTCACAATCTTCCCTTTCAAAGACCATCTACTCGGCCTCCCAGTGTAATTGTTGCTCGGGGACAGAATTAGAGGACAGCTCTTGGTCAAATTCCGCTATCTAGGACACCAGTGCAATTGACACCAAAATAACCACACACATTTACCCAGAGCCTACATGTGCAAAGCACTTTTAAGTTTAGTTAGTCATTTAGCAAAAAAGAAGAAAGCGCAGTTAGAATGCCTCCAAGTGGAACCAGTTGCTTTAAAAGCCTGCGGCTATCTCAGGCCAGTGGCTGGCTGCCGTACAGCACAGCCGTAGCTGGTTCCAATGCTCCGAGCTCGCCTGGGAGGGAGGGAATGAGTCAAGGGGTCAGGAGCCCTTACTAGCTCATTAGTGCTATCTGGATTTAAAAGAGAGATTCCCAAATCCCAGGAGGTGGCTCACTGCTTGGAACAAAACCTGATGCATTAACATCCTAGTATTCCAAAATGATCCCCGAAGCCCTGAAGTTACACTGATGGAATGTGATTTATACTGAGGCTGGTGCTGCCAAGGCCCAGGCTGGGGAGGCAGCCTAGCAAGGGAATAATTGAGAATGCAATGACTTTCTCTGTTTCTGAATCTCTCAATTAAATAGATGTGCATTCAGGAGTCCTGGCCCCTCCAGCCCCAGTCCCTGCTGGTCTCTCTGCCACCCTGTGCCTGTGGCTTGCAGACCTAGTGTGTTGCCACATCAGACCTCACACTGGGCAGCCTGGTAGGTTTTGGAAAGTGCCACAGAGGCCCTCTCTAAGCCTTCTCTCTCTGAACTTGCTGCCTTGAACCTGAGGATGAACTCGGGAGATGATCCTAGATCCAGCTCCAAAGCGGCTTCAGTGTCTTTGGGGAGGATGTACGTGGGGGCACAAGATGGAAGCATGATGGTGAAATAAGGAGGAAAGAGAATTCATGCTATGCCACAAAAACGCCCATATGCATAGTTTGAAAACTTTTCTCCAGCTCAGGAATGTGAGTTAGGTTTTCTCTCATACTCTCCCACAGCACCCTATGGTGCCCACCATAGGCCAGAGAGCATTAGAGAAGAAGCGGATCAGGAGCATGCTCTCTGGAGTCAGAGAGGCCATGGTTTGCATTCATAGCTCTACGGGATTCGAAAACTGCCTGGCATGCGTCCTGAGTCCCCCATCTGAGGGCATGTTCGATTAGAGATCAAATGACCATTATTTCCAACTTGAGAGTCAGCCAGTGTATTAGTATGGACAAGCTAATTACCCTAACAAGCAACCTCCTACTCTCAGTGGTGTGATACAGGCTTCCTTTTTGCTCTTGTCACAGTCTAGTGTGGGCAGAGGGGGCCTCTGCTCCACACATCATTAAGGGATCGAGGCTCCTTGGATGTAGTGAGTCCCAGCAGGCCCTAGGACCATGGCATTTTACACCCATCCCTTCTTCTCCCACTGGCAGATAAGTTAGAAAGAAGGTGGTAGGAGCCAGGTTTGGAAGTGACTTACACCACCCCCACCTTGTTCTGTTGTCACATGGCCCCACCTATAAAGAAACTACATTTCCATGAAGGGAGGGTAGGGGAATGTAGTCTAGCTCTGTGTGTGTGCAGAAAGGGAATTAATGGAGCTTGGTGAACACTTACGTTGTCTGCCGCAGTCAGGGGGCTTCGTGGAGGGAGCAATATCTGAGCTCTCTGGGGACGTACGTCCATGGAGCGCCCCCATCTCTCAAGTTGGAAGTAACCTCAGAGGTCATTTCCGTTGCTATCTCAGAATTCAGCAAAGCACAGAGTTGAGTGCACAGTAATTGCTTGAAAAACATTTGGTGGTTGATCTTAAATGGGATCTACAGAGAAACGTAGCAGACAGGAAGGCTGAGGGTGGAAACTGTGCCCAGCAACAGGAGCTAGAGCGTTGATGCTGTCTGAGCAGGTGTCAGAGGACACCGGGAGGACCCCTGCAAATTAACCCTGCTCGTGGCAGGAGGAAAAGGGGGCAAGAGATTCTGTGCAGCGCTTTGCAACTGTCATGTGTGTTAGAAGTTACCTCCTACACAGCACAAATATCTAGACAACTTCTGCTGAACCACAGGTGTATTTGACAGTCCCCTAATTTGGATTCCCTGAATGGTACCTGGAATATATAATCTGAAATACAAATAAATACTTGTCTATAATAACCCAGCCTTACTCTTTTTATATGGAGTTTAAAGATTTCTAATCTTGCAGTTTAAAAAAAATCCCATCAAACATTTTGAATGATAAAGCTCTGCTGTTCCTGTGAGTTAGAGACTTATGACAATATGAACTTCAGAGGTCATTTGATCCCTTTCCCATTTTCCTGGGAAAACTCCAGCTAATGACAGGGAGCGCACGTCTTATTTTTAGGAGCTCAGAAAAGGATAAAACAGAATCTCAGGGCCAGAAGAGCCCACAGCTGTTCTATTCTGCTGAGACTCACCAAGTGGAGACCACTTGCCTGTATCAGAGCAGCAACAAGAAGCTGCATCCGACCCTGTCTCCGTCTGAACTTGCCCCGTCTGAGACTCTGGTCCTCACTGTCAGCCCCTGTATTAATAGTTGGCCTGGGCTGTCATAACAAAATGCCACAGATCATGTGGCTTAAATAACAGAAATGTATTTTCTCACAGTTCTGGGGGCTGGAAGTCCAAGTCCAAGGTGCCCACAGGTTGGTTTCTGGTGAGGCTTCTCTTATCACTCACGTACAGCCCCTTGCTGTGCTCTCACCTGGCCTCTTCTCCACACGCAGGTGCAGAGAGAGAATTCCGGGATCTCTCCCTGTAAGCACACCAGGACTGTGGAATTAGGGCGCCACCATTATGATTTCATTTAATGTTAATTACCTCCTTTAAGGCCTCATCTCCAAATACAGACACATTAGGGCTTCAACTTATGAACTTGAGGGACACAGTCCAGTTCATAACAGCCCATTTCTCCTGGGGACCACCCAAAATCCTCACCCTGCTGTGCGCAGGTGTGTGGAGCTGGGCACTGCCATGTAGGGGCTCTCCTTTGCCTCGCGGCCCAGTCAGTGCCTGAGATCTGCCGGCTGCCCCTCAGCTGGTCCTGCATCCTTCCTTCTTCCTCCCGAATCTAATCCTCGCACCCTGGCTGTGCCAGAACAGTCTTTCGTGAGGAACTGGCAAGTGTCCTGGCCTGGACACACGTGGCGGCTGCATCCTGCCTTCTGCTTCTCCAAAGCTCTGACCCTAGAAAACAGGGCCAACCTACGCTAGGACCTTCTCTGGGAGTGTCGGCCCTGCCTGGACCAGACATTTCCCTTGGTCATATGGAACTATATGAACTAGACTTCTGTGTTCTGCTCTTATCCACCCCCTGGTGGAGACCATTTAGTCAGTCTTCAAATTTCGGCTGATTTTGACAGACTCATCGGCCTCAGGAGTTGGAAGGTAGCATGGCTCTTGTTTTGCTATGAGCAGAGACAGCAAAAGAAGGAGGAGCCACAGCCCCTGAGCCCCTGAGCAGTGGAAAGCCTCCTCACAGGACATGCAGGAAACACAGCCGCGCTCCCTCTGTTCGAATTCAATCCGGACTGTGGGGTGGCAGGCCGTGGAGGAGGGAGCACAAGACAGGGTGCCGGGGTTGTGTTCTCTGCTCCACCATCCATTCTGTGTGACTCTGGGTCAGTGACAGCCCCTGTCTGAGCCCAGCCCCTGATCTACTCACTGGCAGGGTGGACTAAATGGTGACTCCATTCTCCCTCAGATCTGGGGCGACACGTCATGCAGACCTGCTGTCGAATGCCTTCCCCTTTCCTCACTGGCCTCGAACACCCAGGAGTGGCCAATCCCAAGGGCTTCCTGGGCTCTACACACAATCCTGGGGAGTCCCAGCATCACACTCGCTCCCCTCCATTTCCCTGGATAGAACTGTGGCCCACGCACCTTCTCGTCAAGGGTCTGTCGCATTTTCCAGGTCCAAGAAGATGAATGCTCAGCATTTGCACTGAGGGAATGGCGTATTTCTTCCAGGAAGTTAATAAGATTGTATATTTTAGCCTCAGGGCACTGGAGAAGGGAAAGAAAAATTCCCTGAAACAACACGTCTCTTGTTTAATAAAGTTTTATTATTATTATATATGAGTGTATAGGAACGAGAAATCTATATCCGTTCTTCGCCGTCACAGCTTTATTGGTTCTGAGCTTAAAAAATCAGTTTGGTGACTAACAGAATAAAGAACTGACTGACCGGTGATTTTTAATATTTGGCTCTTCCAGGAAGCAATCTAATAGAGTAAGAGCTTATTGGAAAGTGTAGAGGATGTGGAAATGAGTTACACAGAGGGGGAGTAGGCTGGCCCTGCTCACACTGGGGAAGGACAGGCGGGAATGACAGAGCCTCCGAGCACCAGAATCCAGCCTCAGGGAGCAAAATGAAGCTGGAGGTTTTGTTTTTTGTCAACTCCTATCTCCCACTTTTTGTTTTAAATTCTCCAGCTTGGAGCATCATGCTGTCTTCCTCCCTCAATGAAATACTTTCCTTCAGACAGGCTCCCCGCTTCTTCCTTCCCATGTGTGTTCATGTATGTGTGTGTGCATATATGTGCATGTGCGTGTGCATTGAGCCATGGTTCCCTGTCCCCTGGGTCTTAGAGTCTCAGCCTAGGTACTCCCCGGGGATACTAAGTCCTGCTTCCCCCTTGGAGCTTGTCAAGGGATCTAAACAATCTTGGTCCACCCCAGGGACTCTCTAGTCCCCTACACTCCAGTTGGCACCAAGGGCTTTCTCAGGGCTCAGCATGGTGGTTAATGCCCCTGTGGGAAACATCAAAATCTATCTCTGGAGACTCCACTCTGGGGTCAGGCTCTCTTCCTTTAATTTCCTGAGCTTCTTTGTTACTATTCAAAGCAACTGACTTTAGAAGCCCTGGGCTAAATGAAACTTAAAATCTATACACACCTGATGGGTGTGGTGCTCGCCGTCTGGGGAATGGACACACATGAAGCTCTGACTCAGGTAGGGCAAAAGCAATATATGTAACCTAAACATTTGCACCCCTGTAATATGCTGAAACAAAAAAAAATTAAAAATCGTTTGAAATCAGCTCTTAAAGAGTAGAGTAGCGGATACGATTTTCTTTAGATGTTAAAGTAATAGTTTGTGGTCAGGTGGCATGAGCTAAATAAACTCGGCAGCCATGTTCCCAGGAGACCATGAGGACGACAGGGGAGGGCTGGTGAGTGTGCAGGGAGAGGTGACGTGATGAGTGGGGTGACGGCACAGCATCTGTACAAGACAGGCACCAGGGATTGAGCTATGAAATAGGAAAATGTGTCTTTGTTGTCTTCAGCATTCCTCTGGTGCTGCAGAGAGTCTGCCCAGTTCTCAGATGCCAGGGTCCCTGTTAACCCCCCGTCCTCACCCTCTGCACATCTGCTCTCAGCACGAGAGGTGCCATGATTGATGAGACACACATAAGGTGACCACACAGGCCACAGGGGAACAAGCCTCTAACAACGGAATTATAAACATCAACTATGGAAAATGGATACTGATGTGGATAAAGGAATCGCACGCAGTAAGCAGCCACTCGCTCTGCCTCTGGCCAGCGCTGGGAAAGACAAGCGTTATTTACGCCCTGCATAGCTGAGTCAGCTATTAATGACCTCACTGCCCTTTTTCTCCAGTAGGAGAGAGGAAGCATTTCTAACAACATAGAGATGCCAACTGGAGTCAACAGAGACCTGTTTGGATCAGAATGGCTGTTCTTCCTGCTTCCCAGAAAGAGGGCAAGTATTAGATTGGCAACAATAGGTAGGTGCGCTGAGCCCTTTTCAGGGAAACGTTGATCGGAATTACTTTGGGGAACGACTTGCAGGAATGCATCACAGTTGAGCAGATTTAAGTGACCGTCACAACTACTCTATTGGGTAGAGGGTTTGGATCAAGGTTCAGATTGACCCTCTAAAGAGGGGCCTCCTTGCCAATAACATCTTTATCCAGCCAGGGAGCTCATCAAAAGTCCAGACTGAGTTTCCTGCGGGGCCACCGGTAGACTGAGCAACAATACGGCAGAGGTAGCCTTGCCCAGCTCTCTGCTCCCGCTGCCCTCGGTCCTCTATCTCTGGGCTATGTATCCCAGAAATAACTATTAAAAGCCCCAAGTTTTCTAATTTTTTTTTTTTGCATTGAGTTTTCATTGTACTTTAAACATCACTATGGATGGAATTATGAGCAGAGCTGCCGGATATTCTGCCTCTTAACTCTAAGAGCTTGGGACCACTTGTCACTTAAATGATCCATAATTCTGTCTCTGACTGGTACTAAGTAGTACCCTCAGTTGCTCTGGGGACTCCATAGCCTTCTGCTCAGCTATGAGCATATTTGACTCATTCTGCACTGTGTCCTTTGGGCAAGATTAGGATCTAGAGGGTCTGGGTGGGAGTTTGTGACTCCAAAAGACATGTGAACCTAAGGAGGCAATCATTTTTATAGGACTATCTTCACACAAAGGAATCCTTTGGCCCCTAAAACTTCCCCCTAGAATTATATTACTAAAATTCAACTCTTTTGGGATTATAAGGTGTTTTAGTCTCTTAAGTTTCTTCATTAAGATTCAAAGATATGTAGGAAGGTTGAAAACTTATATTACCAACAAGAATTTGAAGTCATTGAGGGCAGGAAAGATAATGTAAAGGCCTTTTCTTATATATTCAATTCTTAGCTGCCCATGAAGAAGGTTAAGTTATTCTATATAATCAAGGTGTTCAGCTTGCTGAGTGTTTCTCTCTTCTACATCTAATTTGAGAAAAATGAAATATTTTGAATGGATATCTCATCTAAAGTGTTTCACTTTACCCCACCTTCTTAAATGCAGTTCACCAAATGCAATGAAACACTTTCTCGGTAGCTCAGGTTCATGGTTTTGAACTCCCATTACTACCCTCGGCATCAGTGCATCGATTCTCTCAAGGTGCATCATGGTAGATGGGGCTGTTTGTACCTGCAATGGCAGTTCTTGCAGAAGGCTTTGTGTCTTCTCCCTCTCATCCAGACTGTTTGCAGTCTCTTCCTGTTCATTCCAAGATATTTTACATTAAGCATCCTTCCTTTCTTCTAACCTATCTTTTTAATCACCTGGGAGTGAGAAACAAGATGGCCAATTCTTGGAGAGGCTCTGTAAGGAAAACAAAAGTAAACCAGCTTTAAAAAAGAATTTCTCCCTTGGACAAGGGCAAGAATTTCGTTACAGAAAACTTCTATTCTTTATACTTAGGTATTTTTGCTTTTCTCTGATTCTCAACTATTATTTGAATAAGTGAGGTAGCCAGATCCCCTGGTGCATGATGGAGGAGGTAAGTTTTGGGGAAGGTAGAGACAGAGATGTCCTTCCCTGAAGCATAAGGGAGTGGGCAGCGGTTGGCAATCTCACTGCTCAACCCCTGCCCAATCTGCAGCAAGTTTCCTCCAAATAAACTATTGTCTGAAGTGGGACAATTTTGGCCATGTAAAGGCACACTGTCAATAATCACATCAAGATGACGTGCATGGATCCTGACTGTCCTGGGCAAATCGAGACCTGTGATCTCCCTATTTCTAGGAAAAACTTTGGCAACATCAGCTGCTATATAGAGCAACAAATGTAGTGGACTCCTGGAAAGTTTGACGATAGTCGTGGCAACAATTACAGACCCATGTTGGACAACTTCTCCAGTGGCATTTAAGTTTACAGGCCATGGACTCTCAAACAATGGCACAGGATGACGGACATCCCAGAAAGCCTAAAAGCAAGATTTTATTGTTCCTTTCATACTTCATAGGCTTACCCTTCTGCCTTCAAATATCATTAAGTTTTTTGGGTTGGCAAATGCAATGTGGTTCTGCATTATTTTTCTTGGAATATCTGCTGTATAACAGTGTATGAGGTGATGATTTGCTTGGGCTGAAGTGTTACAATTATTAAATCAGACAATGTATGTAAAGCACTTAGTCTAATATCTGGAATATAGTAAGTACTCAAGGTTAGCTAAAGAAAACCCTTGTGCACTTATGAGAGTATGCACACACACAGAAAAATAGATAATTCCACTTGAAAATAAAAGTACAATCTGGCAGTGTGTGTCAATATTTAAGATATCCTTTGGCCCAGATATCCAACTTCTAAGAATTTGTCCTACGGATAAGCATTTTTATCACAATGTTGTTTATGATACTGAAAAATTGGAATAACCCAAATCCATCAACTTGGGATTAGCTAAAAGAATAGCAAAGCATCTATATATTTGCATATGATATGCAGCTACTGAAAGTAATGAAGTAGAATTTTATTTATTGATATCAAAAAGTCAATGATATCAAATGAAAATGCAATTTACAAAGCAGTATATATGGTGTGATTTTTTTTGTCAAAACCAAAGAATGAAAGAAAAGAAGAAAGCATAGGCATCAAAAATATCTTAAAGACACATGCCAAAGTATTTTTAGTTATTATCTTTGAATTGTAGGCAAACGGGTAATCTTTACTATCTTCTTTTCTGAATATTCTGAATTATCCACACACATGCACACATATATAACTTTCATAATCAGAATAAAGTCACATAGCTATTTAAAAATAACTCTCAGCTCAGATCCCAGCTCCTCTGAGAGGTGCTCCTTGGCTCTTGAGGCAGTGTTCAATGATACTGCTCTTCTGTGCTCTCCTAAGTCCCTACGCATATAATTTTCCTTGCATTTATCTCTCTGCATTATAGTTTTTCTTGTATATATCAATCTCATCAACAAAAATATGTGAATTTGAGGGTAGGACCTTTGCCTCATTCACATTTGATTTTCCCTTATATGGCACCTGGCTTATAGTTTATTCTCAATAAAGGTTTGTTGAATGAATAGATGAATAAATGAATGGGCCTCATCACTCCTAGGTGCTTCATTAACAGGCTCTTCTCATGTGAACTAAATAAATCTTTAGAGTCTAATGATAAAGCAAGAAGAGAGGTGATAGTCAACTAGCCCTTCCTAATGTAGCTGATCACATGAGACCCATAGACTGGGATCTCCTGAGTGGGTACCTCCAGTACACAGCAAGTGCTCAATATTTGCTTGTCAAAAGAAAGAATAAAGAATTGAATGGATGACAATGTACAGAAGAGATTATAATAAGACCAGCTCCATCCTAAGCAGAGGATTTAGTAATGGCTGGTACCAAGGCCTGAGAATTGCCTTGAAATTGGAAAACAGAGATGCAAGGAAATCTCAGAGATCATATAATCCACTTTCCTCATTTCACAAGTGAAAAGAGAAATATGATTTCCCAAAAACAAAGGGCAAGTTAATAGCAAAATCTAGGCTGACACCCAGAGCTCTCATCACCCAATCTGAGGATCCTTCCTGCAAAGCTGCCTCTTGCCTGAACCACAGCTTGAGGTTTCTGTTATTTCAGCAAGCTCTGGTTTTCTAGTTGGATAAATAGAAGGTGATATCAGGATGTTTCCTATTCATCTCTGTTTGCTTTTTTTTCCTTCTTCCATCTACTCCGTATGCTGTTTGAACCAGACCCCTTCCTAGAGTAACTGCCCCTCTGTCAGCAATCTGCATGCATCTAGAGACCTCACTGCCCTGGGTGTTGAATCTCACCTACCAGGGTTTTGTTCTGTTGAATAAAAGCAAATCCTGCATCAAGCAACAAATACTTTCCAATTCTTGAATAATTGAAAGGCTGGGTCCCGAGCCGCAGCAGGCTGGGAATTGATTAGAAATGGAGAAGTGGGGCGGCTAGGAATTGATTAGAAGTGGAGAAGGGGGGAGGCAGCAGCTGGCACCACCCCCGTGGGTTTGGGGCACTCCACGGGGAAACCTCCTCCCTCAGGGCCTGCTCATGGGGCTCAAGCCTATTTCTGGGACAGCAGGGAGAACCATGCAAGGATTAACTTCTCCATAGCTCCATAGCAAGCCTTTGTTTCTGCCACCGAATTAATCTCTACGGTGAAAGCAATGAAAATGCAGAGCACACAATGTCCCCATCCCCAAGCCTGGGATAACTGACCAAGGGAATTGAAAGTATGACTCAGACAAATGCCTTCGTATTCTTTTCAGGCGGAATATCGGTGAGAATAAGACTGAGAAGCCGCAGGCCAGTCCTTCATGTTGATGGGCTCCTTTTCCAGGTCAGACGAAGAACACAAAATTCACGTCACACTGACCGCACTCCACGGCCTGCTGTGCACTTCCCGCTGGCCTCACCTCTCATGGCCGCTCTGCGAGGCGGACAGGACAGTGGACTCCTCGATCGGCGGGAGATCAAGGAGAGGAGCTGGAATTGGACCCCGGACTCTGGGCCCCAGCCATCCTTGTGGGACCTTCTGGGCTCAGCTGCCTCCAGTCTTACACGCTTCCTGCCCACGCTCAATACTGCAGCCTGCAGCGACAGCCATTTCTGCGAACTTCAGATAGGATCATCTCATTTCCCTGTTCATATCTATCCTTTGTCAATTGCTTCCCATCACCCTTGGGATAGAGAACAAATCCTGAAAAGGGGTTTCTGGAGCCTCCACACTCCAGTCTGTCTGTCTCCCTGCCCTCACCCCGCGCTGTGCTCCCTGCTTCCCCACGATTGTCACACCCCCAACCACAGCGACTCTGGCCTTCATTCTGTCCTCGGCGGTACCAAGCTCTGTAGCTCTGGGCCAATGGGCCTGGGACATTCCTTCCTAGTGAGCACCTCTTCATCACTCAAGACTTTGGTGGCTGGCACTTCCTCTAGAAGTTCTTTCTCTAATTCCCAAGGAAGTGGTACCCACCTCTATAGCACGTTCGACTCCCCTTCCATCTCCCTCATAATTACCGTTCCAATGACTGTCTTGCCCAGCAGACTGTGAGCTCCATTTTAGCAGGGTCAGGACAGTCAAGTCCACATCTATGAAACAGCACTTATTATGGTGTCTGGCTCAGAGCAGGGCTAGTAAAATGAATGGCTGAAAAAAAGCAAAAACAGATACAGAATCAAAATTGGACCACTAAAAGTTTTTACTGAGTATCTTTTTGTTCATGTTATTTTTTTCAATGAATATTTATTTTGTGTCCGCTATGTGCCAGGAACTGCTCTAGCCATGGAAGCTACAACAGTGAAAAAGATAGGAAAAGAATATTTGTGCTAATGTTATGGCTTACGGTCTAGTTAAAGGAGGCAGCTAATAAAGAAAATAATCAAACAAAATATATAGTTTGTTAAATGGCGCTTGGCAGGTACAGGGAGGAACTAGGAGATTTTAAACATAGGTGCTGACCACAGGTAGCTAGAACTGATTCTCATGCTACCCAAGAGGTCCCTGCAGTCTATATTTCACTCAATCTCTGTTCTTTTTTATCCAAGTCCCCTAATGGTGTACATTTAATTAGCTTTCTATTTTAATGCTGTTTTGGCTCATTCAGGGATGATATATGGGTCAGGCATCATTTTGTTCCCATCAAATTATTTCCTTTGCATAAATTCCTAAATGGAGAATCATTTAATCAAAATGTACAACATTTTTAAGATCTCACAGTGTACTTCCATTTTGTTATCCCAAATAATTTTAGAAATTTATAAGGCAATTTTAGCAAAAATGGGGTGTACTGCTTTTATTATATAATATCATCCGCAGGACTGAAAACGGGTGTTGTTTGCTTGCGGTTGCTATTTTAGCAGATGTGAAAAAGGTACTTCAAGATTATTTTCCTTTGTACTTCCTTGATGCTCTCATTTTTATTTTTCAAATCTGATTGCTTGAACACAAAACATTGCTTTTTTACCTTGTGGAAAGCATACTGTATTTACTAAAGTTGAGGTTTTTGTATTTTGAACCAGAGAGCAGAGACTGCATCAAAGACCAAGGTGGGGAAGTGAATTCTGCAAAACTATCAGGCTTTTCCGGTAAGACAACTGAATCCTGAAAACTGCTGCAGTTGAAGTATGGACAAAGACCGATGGAGTTCCTCAGGCAACCCTGCCAGGTGGGCACCTTACCAAATACTGGAGTATCAAGTACTTAAGGCAAATAAGCCATATTGACATACAATGCTAAGGACTAAAGTTGACATGGACCCCCAGGGCTTACAGAACATCAGCACTTTTGGACCAATTGAAGAATGGTTGTAAGTTAATTTTTTTGCCCTTTGCTGAGTAAAGACGTTTGAGTTTACATCCTGAAGGCTTGGTTATTCAAGTTATTTCTATATGGCTAAATAAATTAGTAAGTAAAGGCTTTTTCAGTTAATTATTTCATTTTGAAAATGATACTAAACAGCCATTTAGATTTAGACCACTCATGATTCTATTTTATTATGATTGTCTTTAATGTATAGCTTTCAAAGTTGCATATGGACTCTATCCCAATGAGCTGTCTTCTGATTTTTACTTTCAGAAAAAGTACTGGGAGATTTCAGCTGCCAATTTAAGTTTACTGTTAAATATGAAACACTCTGGACAATTTATGTTTTTCTTATTGTCTGGCATATTTTTTTCCTTTTGATATGAACTAGATATCATGTCTTTTAGTTTCAACTAGATTTCATGTATTCACATCCTTTTTTAAAAATGAGGCATAATTTCCATATAATAACATCAATCATTTTTGATGTGCAGTTCCATGAGTTTGACAAATAAAGTTACAAATAATGTAACAGCTACCAGAATCAAGATGTAGAATAGTTCTATCACCTTCAAAAATGTCCCCACACCTCTTTGCAGTCAACCTCTCCCCCTATCTTCAACCCCTGGCAACTACTGATCTATTTTTGTCTTTTCCAGAACATCATAGAAATGAAATCATGCAGTATATAGCCTTTTGAGTCAGGCTTCTTTCGTTTAACAGAATGCATTTGAGTTTCATCCAGGTGTTGCATGTATCTGTACTTCATTCCTTTATATTACTAAGCAGCATTCTTTTGCATGGATATACAACAGTTTGTGTATGCATTTATTACTTAAAGTGAATTTGAGCCATTTTCAATTTAGACAAATTGTGAATAAAGTTTCTATAAACATTCATATACAGGTTTGTATTTCTTTTGGGCAAACATGTGAAACTGTCAAACTGCTTTCCAAAATGATTGTACATGTTGCAATCCCACCATGTTGCAATACATGAGAGTTCCAGCTGCTCCGCATGCTCATCAGCATTTGGAATTGTCTGACATTTTTACTTTAGCCTATCTGTTCGGTATATATCTCATTGTCATTTTAATTTGTATTTTTTGATGACTAATGAGGCTTAGCAATTTTTCATGGGCTTATTTGCCATCCGTATTTTTTGATAAAAGGCCTGTTCAAATATTTTTCCATGTTTAATTGGGTTGGTTGTTTCCTTATCATTGAGTCTGAAGAGCAATTTATATGTTCTAGTTACAAATCCTTTATATTTTGTTGATGTTTTCTCTCAGTCCATTGGGCTTGTCTTTTCATTTTCTTAATGGTACTTTTTGCAAAGCAAAAGTTTTTAATTGTGATTAAAAACTTTATATTCCTTTTTAACAGTTTTTTTTTTCCCTTTCTCTGTTTACTTCTAATGCCACCACATGTGGCCCCTGTTCAGCAGCAATGGTCTGGTCTGTTTCACTAAGCCCATCCGTGGCCACTCCACCTCTTTAACATTAAGGCAGCAAATATGAGGACGTGGAAAGAACATTACAGAAAGTCAGGATGTCTAGAACCTTGTTTTGCCATTGACTTTGAGCTAATGATTTAAATTCATTAGGCTTCCATTTCTTCATCTACACTTTAGAAATAAAACCTGCTTTACCTATCTCCCCTTAGGGTGGGGATAACATGAGACAAAAGACACAAAAGAACTTACAAAGTGCTGGAAGAATTACACTTGCACAGAACATTACTAAGGGTACATTTTCCTCTTCCAAGAACCTCCCATCAACTTTGACAGAAACACTTGCACCCCACATTACAAAGGTACTTCTACAAGCACAAAAATAAAACTCATATATACTTTGTGTATTCACTGCTTCCCTCTTGTACTCCAAAACATTCTTCGGCAACTTCAAATTTTCTTTTCATTCTCTTATATCAAATTGCTTTTTAAAAATTCCATATATCTAACACTGGATAGTGTCAGGATTTTATTTCAAAAACTTATAATTTTTAATTTTTCAAAAAGATAATCTTCTAGCCAACAACATAATTGAGTGAGCTTTCTTCCTTTGGACATTTGGCAGAAATAGCTTCTTTTCTTGAAATAGTGGTGTTATTCAACAATAAGCATGAGTTTTTTTATCTCTCTCAAGAGAAAAAGTTGAAGTATTGCAAAAGATTAAACATTCTCTAGGATACATACATATATATATATATATATATATATATATATATATATATTAAGATTATATAAAAACTCTATATTAAAAAAGTAAATATCTCTGAAAATGAATATTTGTGTTTAATACTTTTATCTGTAAGTTTCTATATATTGA
>CAUYSK010010747.1:0-25517 GCA_963575035.1 Avahi laniger
CCCAGCTACTTGGGAGGCTGAGACAGTAGGATTGCCTGAGCCCAGGAGTTTGAGGTTGCTGTGAGCTAGGCTGACGCCACGGCACTCGCCCCAGGCAAGAGAGTGAGACTCTGTCTCAAAAAAAAAAAAAAAAAAACAAAAAACAAAAAAACATAGGCTGCCAAGCCACCTGTGCCTTGAACCACTGCACTCCACTGCCTTTGCTTCTTACATTCTGCAACTTGCTTTTCTCACTTACAATGCATCATGAACATCTTTCCAGGTTAACAAAGAACAGATGACACATTTTTTCAAAAATACCCCCCCTCATATTCCATAGTCTAGATGAACCTTAATGCATGCAGCTATCTCCCCTCCCACTCTGTTGCAAACAATGCTGCAATAATTTTTTTTTACATATATTCTTATGTACTAATGTATCGATTTCTATTGGTTAGATTCCCAAAGATGAGGATAGGTCGAAGGTTTTGGTTATATTTAATTATAATAGCTACTGCTAGATTATTATTATTTTTTGTAAATTTTAATTGTGGTGAAGTACACATAACAAAATTTGCAAGGTTGTTTTTCTGAAAAGTTGATAGCAACTCACCCTCCCATCAGCAATGTCTGAGAAGGGATTTATCCATTTCCTCACCAGCACAGCATGTCTTTATTTTTGTAAACTTTGATCAAGTTGCTGGGTGAATGTGGATCCCTTGTTGCTCTAATCACATTTCCTAGACTGTGAGAACCATACCATTTGTTTATTGGTCATTTATATTATTTGCGGTTTCAATCTGAAGGGTTCATAACCTTACGTTGAGAGAATCAATTTCCATTTAGGACTTTGGACACTAAAAGCAGGTGGAGGAGACATGAATGTGTGAGTGTGTTTAAAGTGGGAGTTTTCTCGGCCTTCTTTCTTGTCCCTGAAATAGTTTATTCTGCTGGTAAATTAGCCTCTAACAGTGGGTGCTTTAGAAGTGAAAGAAATTACTTTCCATGCCGATTTTAAAGCTTTAGAAAAAGTGGTAAAAAAGTGCCATTTGAGATATTGGGGAGTCACTGTGCATGGAGTACGGACTGAACAAAGTTGCATGTTGTGGAAGATTCTAATCTACGCATCTCCAGAATACACTTCAGCATACTATCGGAAAGAGCCTTTCAGAGATAAATTAGATGGAAGATGACTTTCCATTTTGCGAACGTCGAAAGAGAAAGGATGAGGGGCCCAGGACGCATGTGCAGCAGGGCTGTGGCGGTCCGCCGGGGTGGAACCGAAGCTGCTTTCCTTTGTAGTCCTGCCTGAGGACTCTCTGTAAAGTTAAATAAACTGAATTTGTAATGAAGTTCTGGTTGACAAGCTGGAAGAGAGTTGGGCCAAAGTAAACAGTCATTCCCAGGAGACGCGACAGACGCGACAGCCTGGGAGGGGAGGGGGCGTGCTCCCAGTGCCCTCCCTGCGTCCCCCTGTTGGACGACAGGTGAGGCGTTTTGAGTAGGTGGACTTGTTTCCTTGGAAACTTCAGACATAAAAGTAAAATTCCATAAGCCCACGGGGGAAGAGTTTTGTTAGTGTGGAGAGACAGTGCCCTACCTATGAACCACATTTTAAAATGCATTTTGAGGTTTGAGTTAATAATGTGAATGACATTCAGTAAGATTGCCAAATGCTGGTAATTTACTCTCATTTTCACATTAATGTGGGCCCACCTGTGATGAATTGGAAACTAAATAAGCACATCAGTTTTAATTAGATATTTCAGAGACTGGATCTAGCTAAACAGCAGTATTCATTCTTATCTATTAAATGGTGAAAGAGTTTAGTACATTCTTCAGAAAAAGTTTCCACTCTGCCCCTCCCCCTCACCATTTGTCCTTCCACTTTGATTTGCAAATATTCTTTTCAGCTGGAGGCTTTGGAATTAAAAATTGCCTAGGTTTGTGCAAACAGGGAAGGAAAGGATTGCATTTAAGTTTTAAAGACTAAGCAGATCATACAGTTAATTAGTGGTAAGTTTTATATGAAGAAACATGAATTTAGGAATCTTAAAAAAGACAAATAACATCATGGTTGCCTGGAACACACTGACCAGGGGGCTGACACCTCCGTGTTCCTCACACACTGATTCTGCAAATTGAGATCTAAAAATGCCACCAGGGTATGGCTGACAGATGCTGAATGACCTTCTATCAGAGAAAAAAGCCATTTTTCAAAATTCAAGACAAGATATCATAGTCCTAATGAAAGCAAAATGTTCTCTGATGCATAAGGGTCTAGGACCTTATAAAACAAACTGGTATAAATGTGGGAGTATCTTTGATTAATATTTGTGAAGGATGAGGAATTAATAGTAGTCACCAAGGCTTAAAAATCAGTTGTTCCTCCCACCCTCATTATTCGTAGGTGCAATTTTTGGGTTGGTCCTAGCATAATCTCTCCTGTGTTGTGTCTGTAAGTACTTCTACCTGAGTAGACTGTGAACTCCGGATGGGTGAGGCAATTTCTACTTACTACAATTGTGTCCCCAGAGCTCAGCGTGGTGGTTGTTTCATGGCAGGTGCTTAGTAAATAATTGTATTCCTCTCTGTATTGCTAGTCCCTGGTTCCAAAGCAGTCTCTCCCCCCAGATTTCTGTCATTGCCTGTGCTGGGGGCTTTTCTCGCACCGTAAAGAATCACGGCAATATTTCCACATCATTTTCCCCTTATTTTTCTGGAGAGGAGAGTATCAAACAGTTGGCCACAGGTATACTTTAATACTTTAATAAGCTTTTTTTTTTTTAAATTAAATTCTGGATTCACGCGAACACACAAAAAAATTTCAAAAGGAGTCCACGTATTCTCAGAAAATCAAAGATGCTTAAAACACATTGACTATAGTATTAATTATAGTATCAAAAAAGGCAAAAGAAAAAAGAAAAAACAATACTAGGAGATTAGTAAATTATAGTTAAGTAAATTATGGTAGTCATTAAAATATGAATGTCATCACAAAAACATCTGTGTAGTTATTTAAATAATGTGTTAAGGACAAAAATGTCTCCTAATGTATTAATTAAAAAACCAAAATTACAAAAAAGCATTAGATGTGTGTCGCTTCAGTGATGTATGCACTAACGGCCTAACTTCGCCACAATGCAATATATTAATGTAGCAAAATTGCCTTTGAACCCCACGAATATAAATATACACATATATATATATAGGGAAAAAGCATTATAATATAATCGTATATTTTTCTTCATTAAAGTATAATTAACAAATAAAAGTTGTACTATAATCACGCTTTAAGAAGAAAAAAATTAAAGAATTTGCATCAGAACTTCTTTATATTTTTCCAAAATTTCAACTATGAAATATATTACTTTTATATTTAGAAAACATGTTATGCAAATATAGGATTTCTTTAAATCTAAATCTTTTCTGCTGGATTTAAAATGTGATAGAATTTCCCAGGAGTCTGTCTGGCAGAGGAAGTTCAGCAAGCCTATGGGAGGGGAAGGTGGTGGACTGAAGAAAGCGAAGATGATGGTGTGGGAAAGAAGATCTTGTGTTCTCGGCTGGTGGAGTGGTTGGCAATCTGCCATGCCAGTTTCCAGATCTCCCTGGAACGTTGCCACACAGCTTATTTGCGGGGGCGGGTGGTAGGGCAAGTGCCTTTAGATGATCCCTATACAAATGCCACAAAGAAATTACAAATGGGGACTAAAAGAGCAAGTATTTTTTACAGTTGTTAATACCAGCTCCTATGACTTGACTTTATACATAACTGTATAGATTTCTTTCACTTCTGAGTAAATGGGTTGGGAATTATTTTCAAGCTTACTGTTATAGTTTTTCCTATCTGCTTCTTGAGTGATCTTTTAACAACAACAAAAAAATCTGATTATGTCTCTGCTTAAATTCCTTTCATGGATTCTCCTTGCCCTTGAGGCACCATCCAGACCCCTTACTGGGATGCACATATGTGATGCTGGCGACCTGTCTCCTGCCTTCCTGTCCTGCTCATCTCCCAAATGTGTCCCGGTCTGCACCACAGCAGACCACTCACAGCCTTTGTGTGCATCATCCTCCATTACTAAGACTGCACTTCCTTCTAGAAGCTTCTTTGATTCCCCTTCTCCATCTGGTCCCTCCCTCCTCCCTGCCCTCCTACATACCATCCCCATATACATTGCACTTACCACACAGCATTGTAGTTGGTTGCCTGTCCTACCTGACACCTCACTGTGAGCTTCTGGGGATGGGGACAAGGATGTGGCCGTCTTTTATTTTAGTAGCCACCATAGGACTTTTGGTCCACAGTGGGTATTTAATAAGCCTTTGTTAATGGAAATGTGAGTGAATGCTTGAGATGTTTCAGTGGCATGCAGACATACATAGTTAATGTTAAATCCACTCCTCATCTTGTCTGAAGCTTTGTTTTGCAGCTGATATCTTTCCAGTAGGCAGAGTCCAGTGTCCCCTTGGGTGTGCACATGGCCTCTGTCTAATGGAGGGAGGTGTGGTCAGCAGAATAATGCCCTCCAAAGATGTGCATGTACCAATCCCTGGGACCTATGAAGATGTTATCTTACATGGCCAAAGGAACTTCAAGATGGAGTTAAAGTTACGGACCTTAAAACATAAGGAGATTATCCTGGATTATCTGGGTGGGGACAATGTGCCTACAGGGATCCTTAACTGTGGGAAAGGGAGGTGGAAGGAAGACAGATGCAATGGAAGAATAGGCAGGAGAGATGTGAAGTGTGAGAGGGGCATGGCTTTGAAAATGAAGAGAGGGGACCATGAACCAAGGAATGTGGGCAACCTTAGAGGCTGGAACAGGTCTCAACAGACAGCCAGCAAGAAAACAGGAACCTAAGTTCTGCAACAGCAAGGAACTGAATTCAGCTATCAACTTGAATGAGCAGGAAATGTATTCTTTCCTAGAGCCTCCAGAAAGGAGCACAGAACTGCTGACACCTTGATTTTAGCCCACTGAGACCCAGGCTGGACTTTTGACCTACAAAATTATAAGCTAATAAATTGGTGTTGTTCTAAACAATTAAGTTTGTAGTAATTTGTTGCAGCAGCAAGAGAAAACTAACACAGAATTCAGAGCGATTTTAGCGTGTGCGATTATCTTACTCCTTGGCTACTCATTGTCTTCACCTACTCTTTGCAAGTGTATTTTTTTCCCCCAAGTAAAAGGAAACAAGAAGAGAAGGAGGAGGATGCCTCACAGCTGATGAAGGAAAGGGGCTCCCCCTTTCTTTCTTATAGGGACCCTTTGTTAATATGCATATCTTTTTTTTTTTTTTTTTTTTTTAGATATGGGGTCTCACAATGTTGCTCAGGCTGGATTCAAACTCCTGGCCTCAAGTGATCCTCACATTGCAGCCTCTTGAGTAGCTGGGACTATAGGTGAGAGTCAAGGTGCCTGGCTAATATGCATATCTTAAATTCTGCTATTAATTTAAAATTCTTTAGTTGGCTATTCATCCAAACTCCTTTTCCCCACCTCCCAGCTTCTCCTTACCGCCTACATACATTCCCTCTGGCTTTTTGTGTTTCTTTTTCTCCCTCATCCTACCCTCACTGACTCACTGCTCATCTCAGTTACAAGCAGATAGAGAACCCTTGAGCAGTATAATCACGGCTGTGCATTTTAAGAACTCTGTACAGGAGATGAAGTCCCTACTTTCCTCACTGCTGTGACTTCCTGGAATTATCTGCCACCTTTTCACAAAGCCTAATAGGTCCACGTGGATGTTTCTAAGTACAAATTCTATGTTTTTGTTTTTTTCCTGATCCTGTTTTTGGATTTTCATTGCTCAGTGTTACACAATCTCTAGCCTCTGGTGAACTGGATGAATTTTTAAGTGGCATTGCTCTTTTCCCTTTTAGCCCGTTGTCACTAGAGAAGATGCCATTCTCTTTCTTTTTTTTTTTTTAATCAAAATATTAAGAGGGTACAAATATTTCTGGTTACATGGATCACTTCTGTAATGCGTGAGTCAGGTATGTAAGTGTGCCCATCAGCTGAATAGTGTTCCTTGTACCCATTAGGTAGGTTTTTGCCCCTTCCTTCCTTCCTCCTCCCCCTTACTTGATTTCCAATGTCTTTCATTTTACTCTGTGCACTTGTGTGCCTCTTGGTTAGTTTCAGTTTACTAGAGAGTGCATGTGGTGTTTGTTTTTCCATTCTTGAGATGCTTCACCTGGGATAATGGTCTCCAGTTCCATCTAAATTGTTGCAAAAGGCATTAATTCATCCTTTTTTATGGCTGAGTAGTATTCAATGGTGTAGATATACCACATTTTGTTAATCTGCTCATGAATTGATGGGCACTCGAGTTGACTCCACAGTTTTGCAATTGTAGATTGTGCTGCACTAAACATTCAAGTGCAGGTATCTTTTTGATAAAATGACTTCTTTTCCTTTGGGTAGATACCCAGTAGTGGGATTGCTAGATCAAATGGTAGGTCTTCTTTTAATTCTTTGAGGTATCTCCATACTACTTTCCATAGAGGTTGTACTAATTTGCAGTCCCCCCAACAGTGTATAAGTGTTTCTTTCTCTCTTCATCCACACCAGCATCTATTGTTTTTGGACCTTTTTAATAAAAGCCACTGTCTTTCTCACAGTTGTTGCTCCAAATGTCCCAAGACTGTGAGCTGTGCTAGAACATGCTCTAGGATGTAGCAGAAAGAGCACTGGCCTGAATGGCAATTGGAAAATCTAGGTTCTAGTTCTAGCTCTGACCAAGACCATGTAAACTTAAGGAAGCATCCATTCATTTTACTCGCTGTATATTCATTGAACTCTGACTATATGCAAATATTGTACTGGTCACAGGGGTTACAGAGAGGAATTAGATGTAGTTTCCCTTTCTTCAAGGAGTTCATAGTTTAGTGAGGAGGATACATAAGTAAAGAAACATTTACAACACTGTGATATGTGATGCTATATAAGTGGGCACAAGTTACCCTGGGGCTTTAGAGGAGGGAATGATTCACATGCTTTCCAGGAACAGAAAATGTGCAGCATCTTGAAGGAGGAGTTCATGTTTGCCAGTTGAAGAAGGGGAAAAGGTATTCTGTGCAAAGTGAACATATGCAAAGTCACAAACACATGACTCTGCACAGCCAATTACAGCCTGCTCAGGAAAAGTAAGTTGTTGGTCTATGTGTGGAAGAAGCAGAGGTGTGGGGTGTGAGGCGTGAGATAAAAGAGATGCCTGGAATGATGAAATCAGAGAAATGACTATTGAAGGCCTGATTTTTCTTAGTTATGAAATGTTATTTGTATGGGTCCTTCCAGAGATAATATTCAACAGTTCAAATTATGATGATTTTCTATTGTGAATTATACTTTATAGTTGCTTGGTGCTTAAAAATTTCCACGTGCAATCTTGTGACATAGATTGCTATGGAATTGAGATTTTTATTTGAGATATATGGAAACTGGGACACAAAGACATTGTGTGTTTAAGGTCCCTCACTCCTTGCATTCAGAACTAGGCAAAGTTATAGTTATTTGATTTATTCTTTCAGAATGAGAAAATACTAAAACAAGACAAAACAAAGCAAACAAAAACCCCTTCAATGAATGTAACCTTATTCAAGGGACAAATTCTCCAAAACAGTACTTATTCAACTTTAATGTACATGTGAATTATCATGGGGATCTTATGAACATGTAGACTCTAATTCAGCAGGGATGGGGCCTAAGAGGCTGCTTTTTTGATGCTGCAAGAGGCTGCTTTTTTGATGCTGTAAGAGTGCCCTTGCCAGAACTCAGCAATGCTATACCCTAATCTCAGGCTTCTCAGCTTATAGAACTGTAAGAAATAAATTTCTGCAGTTTAAGCCACCCAGTCTATGGTATTTCAGGTTATAGAAGCCCCAGCAGACTAAGACAGCTGCTTTTCTCAATGCCTTTTAAGGTATAATTCTACTGTTTCTGGTTCCCATTGTTCCTGTCGAGAAGTCTCTGTCATGCTAATTGTCTTTCCTTTGTAGGTGATATATATTTTGTCTTAAGCTACTTGAAAAGATCTTCTTTGGTGCTTCACATTTTCATTACTAAGTGCTAGATGTGGATCTATTTTCGTTTATCTTCCTTGGAATACCGCATGTTTCCTGAATCCATCATATTCTTATTAGTTCTGGAAAACTTTCTGCCATTATCTCTTCAAATATTGCCTTTTCTTCCCCACCTCCCTCCATTATTTCCTCTTGTGTCTCCAACTAGTTCTATCCTCATTTTATCCTTTATATATCTTATCTTCTTGTGTTTTGTATTTTTTATCTCTCTGAACTACTCTGTGGATATTTTCATCAGATTGCTCTCTTGTTTCATGGGCAACAGCACTTGATTTGTTGTTTATCTTGTTCCTTGAGTTTTTCTTTTAAATTAAAAATTTACACATTTTCCCCCCCAAATGTCATTGTTTTTCAAATCTGCCTATTCATTTGCATAGTTTCTTATTGTGTGCTCATCTTCATTGTTGTACATTTTATTTCTTTAAACATTAAAAAAATTTATATAGGTTCTCATGTTCTATTTTCTGTATCTGTAGTTTCTTGGGTAGCCAATTCTGTTGTTTATTATTTTTCTGACTTTTACTCTAGTAGTTCATATCCTTAAATGCTTGTCGATTTTTTTTATTGTAAGTTTATTGCTTAATTTTAACCTATGGTAGTCATGGATCTAGATTAGTTTTTATCTGGAGAAGTCTTCTTCCTTCAGCTTTTCTCCTCTTCTTTGCTAGCACAGAGGATAGGTTCAGTTTCTCCACGTTATGATTGAACCTCATCTCAGTATGCAAATAACAGTGGTGATATTAACATACACCCATGGAGCAATCCTCACCCACTCGCTAACAGGTGATTATTAGGGGAGCAGGGATAGTCCTGGAAGACCTCATATATTTCCTTCAAGAAAAGCCATGCAACAGGGTTTATCCTCTCCCAAATATATTCTTTGTGCTGCTGAATTATTTCTCAGATCATCTAGCTTGCCATAATGCTAGAAGCAAAAATTGCTAGCTTGTTAAAGGAAAAAATTTTTGAACAATAAAAATATTTGTTTCACTTGAGAAGTCTGTAGTAGGCAATTCCAGATATGATTCAGTAATTGCATGATGCCTTATGGACTTTTTCTACCTTTTCATTTGACTGTTCTCTGTTTGTCAGGAATAAATATCTCTCTAATGGTTGCCAGATGACTGCAGAGTTCCATGTATCCTAACTTCACACAACAAAATCCTTTCTAATGTTCTGAATTTTTATCTGAAATTTTGTATTTCTATCTAATATTATTTTCCTTTAGTTTAAAAACTCTTTTTACTATAATTTTACCACACAACTTGCTGGTAATTATCTGTAGATTTTTAATTTTTCATTCAAAATATTTATTTTACCTTAATGTTTTTCAAAGATTGTTTTTTTTGCTTGGTATAAATTCTAGTTTGATGGAGAGGTTTTCCTATCCTTTAAAGACATCATTCCATTGTCATCTGGATTTCATAGTTTTTGACAATAAGTTAGTCATCAGTCTTAATGTTGGTCCTCTGCAGTCTCCTTTGAAGAATTTTCTCTTTGTCTTTGATTTCCTGCATTTGACTAGGATATGACTATATGTGGTTTCTTTTGTGTTTATTCTGCTTGAGGTTCACTGAACTTCCTGATGTCTTTGGAATATTCTCAGCAATTGTTTTTTCAAACATTGCTTTTGCTCCTTTCTCTTGTTTTGGGACCCCAATTGCATGTGTGTTAGAACTTTTAAGCACGTCTCACATATTTATTATGCTTTTTCTCTTTATTCTTTTTTTCTTGCCTGTGCTTTAATTTGAATATTTTATATTATTCTGTCTTGCAGCATACTAATCCTTTCTTCTGATGTGTCCAGACTGCTGATAAACTCACCCAGTGAGTTCTTAATTTCATATTCTGTTTTGATCCTGTAGCTTTAAATAATTTCAAGTTTTTTTGGTGTCATTCCTAAATTTACATTCCTAAATCATGGCCAGTCATTGAAGAAGTGCATTCATCAATCTCAATAAGGCCTAATTTAGTGTCTATCTATTATTATGACAATTAGAAAAAAACAACTAAGTAAATGTGCAACTTTAACTTTTGTATAGGACTTTAAGTTTTACAAATTTCTCTCATATTCCTGTGTCATCCCTCCATGTGAGATATGTAGGGAAAGTATCATTATTGCTGCCATTAAAATTATAAAGAAAATAAACTTATCAATGGCAGGGCAAAGGCTCTGTGTTTTCTGACTGCAAACTCCTTGCTTTCATCAATTATATCATGCTGCTTCAAAGCACATGACCAGTCAGTAGTGGAAGAGGGGAATAATAATGTCAAATTAAGAATATATTACTTCTTTTCTAGATATTAGTATGCAAATGTACAGTCATGGAGCTGGAAGAAACCTCCTAAGGAATCTGCTAATCCATGCCCTCATAATAACATATCATTTTGGTAAAATATTACCTCTTAAGCTAGTGACTCTATATCTGGAGCTTGCAAGATAGGGAGACTTCTTCCTCATTTTTAATTAGTTTTTTTTTTTAAACAATGGGACAAGTGCTAAATAGATTTTTAATTGTTATTTACTCTTGAGTAATATTAAGAATGATAAGTTACTATCTGCCAGTGACACAACATTTAAATTTTGGAGACATTATTTACATTAGTTTCTTTAAAAGCTTAAGCTGAAGTTATTAGAAACCTAGAGTTCAAAAGAGATGGTGATATAGTTTCATGGTTAATTGTTTTGCAAGATGAATGCTGATACTTCACTCTAACTTTATTATTTTTATATAGTTTTTATAATTTAATTGAACATGACTTGGTACTTATGCATTCTTTTCTAAGTTTTGTACTAGATTTTGCTTTAAAGCAGTAAAATTAGGACTTTTTGATATAGACAAACTTTTAGAGAAAGAGTATATTGGTTCTTTTTATAGCTCAACATAATTGTCACTCAAATATAAGAAATTATTTATTATAATAATAACCAATTTAATATACATATGTAAAATATAATATAAAGATCTGCTTTTCCTGATTTATAAAAGAGTAGCACTTTCACATTTAAAAAAATCTCTCTAGGCTATGCAAATTTTGGTTGTAGTAAAAAAATTAGCATTGATAGTAGTTATAAGCTACAAGCTTTGATCTAGTTTGCTATGATGGCACGGACTCTAGCCAATTATCTAACAAATGGAGATTTTGGTCACCAACGACAAGAAAAGAAAGCACGTGAATAGCTGTGTGTGAACTCATTACCCCTGCTGGAGATACAATCCAAAGAGAAAAATCCTATCACAGAGTATAACAATAACATCATCTTTGGATGTAAGATACACATTTGCTGCACTGTAATAGCTTCCGCCGGGCACATTGTAAATGGTGAATGAATTATTTTTACAATTCATTTGGGGCTGAGAAAATTAAGGCTTTTATTTTGGCAGGATTATTTGCCATGAGATGCTTAGATGCTTAACTCACTTTGGTTAGTGGTATGGCTAGTCATACACACACGCACGCGCGCGAGCGCGCACACACACACACACACACACACACACACAAGAGAGTACTGCTGTTCGCTCTGTCTGGGGACCTTCAGTCTTCCAAGTGATCTTGAAGACATTGCCACAAGAACTTTAAAAAATTCTTTAGCTAGGGTTTCAGATCCAGATCTCTTCTGGAGGCAGAATTCACTAGGAACATTTAAAAGTTGGTGCCTGGGAAGAGAAGGAGATGTTGTCAGGCTTTTACTTTTACCATATGGATGGGGCATCCAGTGCTCATTTTTCTACGTTGCTAAGCCATATCAATTTCCGTCCAGCACACGAAAGGAACTGTGTGCATAGTATTTCAGCATTTAGTATTCAATGCCAGGTCCTCATTTTGGCATGTCCTACGTAAAAGAGGAAAAAATATTCATTCATTTCTCCCTCCCTTTCCTTCACCTTGCTTGGGGGCCCTGCCAGAAGCAAGGTTAGATTGCCAGCCCAGGAGGCACACTTCACACTCTGAGAGGTGCTATTCCTAAGCATATTATCCTCTTCCATGACTCCAGCCTAAATCCACAGCTGAACAGTAGGATGCTGCTTGCTAATGTTGATCATTCTGGCAAAACAGACTGACAATTCTGCAAACCAATATAACTCGTGAGTTTTGTTTTGCAGCTGAATCCCTAAATTACATGAGGGTTTGTGGTACACAGTGGCCTCTGTCGCTGTCTTTTTCTGCTTTTCCCTTCAATGTCTGTCCTCCTTCTTTCTTTTTACCGAAAAGCTCATTTCTTCTTAGTGAGATGAGAATGTAACCGAATGCATTATTATCAGAAAAACAAGCTGCAGTTGTTCGACTTCGACACAGCTTAGACACGTCTAGATGATTAGTTTGTTATTTGTTTTTAAAATTCCAGGAAAGCAAACTTAACTGACGACCCATTGTTTAACACTGGCTAAATCTAAATGAAACCATGACAATTTCTACAGCAGATTTAACTTCCTAATTATGCTTGGCGAATGTTTCCACTGACTGATGGAAAGCGATGGGGCCTGGGAGGGTGCCAAATGGCAGAAGGAAGTCTGACCTGAGATTGAAACTGTCCAAGGGTAAATTCCTGAGTGGACAATCTGTGACAAGATAAAAAAAAAGCTGATGATCGGAATATCATTATTCCTTCAACTCGGTGTCCACCTTTCCCTTGATTTTGAAAAAAGACCTTCTTGGCTGAAATACAAACAGTGCACTTTAACCTTCATAATACCTGAGAGGAATAAAAACATTTTCTATGCCTCCAGAGTTTTAGCACAAGATTATAAAAAGGAGAAATGTTTGCAAGTGCTACTAATATCAAAACATTTTGGGGGGATTGCCTGGTTACCACATTCTATCGCTCTCATCTCTTTCTATTTAAGTCACTTGACTCCTAACTGTAGGCTCCATGAACTCAGAGGCCCGAGGTCCAGTCCTGACTACAGACAGGAAGAATTACAGGAACTCGGAGCCTGGGGTGCTGGGCCTCAGCATGCTGGCATTTGTCATAACTGGGCCACACGTCAGGGTGGAGAAAACAGGGAGGAGTCCGGTAATCTGGAATTAGACTCATTTATGAGACGGGGCTGGGCAATGGGAGACAGGCTCGACTGTAGGTAATTAGGCACTTAAATTATCAGGAGAAAAGAAGGATCAGCTATTCTTTCTGCACACATTCTGCAAAAGTGACTCACAGCCAATATTTTTAAGGGCGATGATTAAAATAATGCCGGGGGAAGCAGTGTAAATTAAGTGATTAAAATCAGTGATTAGGCCATGCGATATAGAAAAATAGTCCACTGTTGGGACGCTTCTGTGCACTTGCTCCCATACCAATCGCTAGCACAGACCCTGCTTCCAGACTTGCTTCCCCTGGAGTTAGAACCTGTCTGTGTCTTTGGGTGAAGTTTGGTCTGAACGGTAGACATGTGATCTGGAGACTGCGGCCATGGACAACAGGCTGCAGTTGTTGGGTGGGATAAGTGGAAAGAAGTGGATACACCATGAAGTCACGAGAGCGTCCTCAGCACCTTGATTTGAACATGTCCCAAACTGTAAGCTCAATCTTCTCCTTCCAATACGAACCTGCTCCACAGTCACCATACATTTAGTTGTTGATAACCTACATATACACAGCTAATTGTTAACCAAATCCAAGCAATCTACTCCAGGAATGGCCCCTGTCATTGCCTTAATCCAGGCTTTCATTGCCTATCAGCTGGACTGTGGAAACAGCCCCCTTCCTGGTTTTTTTCCTCATTCCCATCAGTCTTCCCACAGGTGCTCTCCTGTGATCTTCAGTAAAACACATTTGAGTATGCCATTCCCTCCTTAGCAATCTCAGCGTTTAATGTGACAAACAAGAGCCTTTGCAAACTGGCTTCCACCTACCCCTCCAGCACCATTTCTTGCCACTCTCCTGTCTTCCCACTCTGCACCATAGCTTCACTGACCTTCTCCCTTTTCCAAACCGACCGCGCCCTGTTATCGCTCTGTTCTTCTTTCTGCCCCTCTCTTCTGCCTCTCTCTAGCTACCAAATAGAAGTGGGACAGCATGGCTTTTTCCTTATGGTAAAAGAATTATCTGGGATGAAAATAATCACCTTACTGCAGGAAGGTAACACTTACTAACACAAAATGAATTACTAGTAAATCACAATATAAATCACAGGTTAGGTTGAGATACTGGTTTGCCTCCATTAGATAAACCGTTGGAAGAATAAAGAGTGAAAAGAAGTTTCTCTCTCTGATCTTAATAGTTCTCTTTGTGATAATTTTAGTTTTTCATATTTTAAAAGGCTTAACAATCCAGTGTCCAAAATACTACATACAAATTATATGGAAAACTAATTCTCAGTCAATATACTTACTAAAATAAAAAAATTAAAGTTTCACATTTTCTGAACAATCTAATTGAGTTGTATTTTGTATTTAAAGTCTTCATCTAAAGAAAGAAAACTTAGACTTGAAGGTGAATAAGAATAAAATTTAGATGAATAATATGGTCTTAAAAGCTATAGCTATAAAAATAATGTATACATTTCTTCAAATATGTTCACATATCACATTTTGTTCCTATTTCTGATAAATGATCCTAAATATCAAATAAAAACCAGTGTCCTACCAGTTTATCTTAAGGAATACGTGAAAGAAAAAGGACTGGAATGATCTAGAATACAATTTTCAGGACTCACGATCTCAGTAGGATTGTGATATGCTCTCTGCGGAACCTATTGCTTCTGGTTTTTCAATTACAACTTTGAATCATATTCCTTGATTAGTAACAAGCAATCAATCATAATTAATTAGTTAAAATGTTCAACCGTTAAAATCATTACCATTAATTAAAATAATTATGTCTATTTTGGCTGCACTTTATTACCATTTTGGAGAAATGCATTGCTTCCCTGTACCACCGTTATTAGCACAGATTCCGAGTGAACGTAAGGCATGCAGTAGGTAACCTATGTGTTACTTTAAAAATGATTACTTGAATAAACTTTGGAACTTTTTTTATTGTTCTTCTTGTATCTGGGGTAAACATTTTACTGTAGTGTTATGGGTTTATAAACTAAGCTCTTTGAAATAAATTTTAGCCTATTACAGAATGTTAAGAAGTAGGGATTTTGGAAACAATGTGTGACTTAGAAGAAAATGTTTGGATTCTTTTTTTATTTGTATAAATTTATGGGGTACAAGTGCAATTTTGTTATATGCACAAATTGTATAGCGGTGAAATTAGAGCTTTTAGAGTATCCATCGCCCGAATGATATGTATTATACCCATTAAGCAATCTCTCATCGTTCACCCTCCTCACCCCTTCACCTTTTTGAGTCTCTGCTGTCTATTATTCCACTCTCTGCATTCATGTGTGCACATTACTTAGCTCCCACCTATGAGTGAGAACATGCAATATTTGTCTTTCGGTGTCTGAGTTGTTTCACTTAAGGTAATGGCCTCCAGTTTCATCGACGTTGCTGCAAAAGACATGATTTCATTCTTTTTTATGGCTGAATAGTATTTCAATATATATACTCCACAATTTCTTTATCCAGTCATCTGTTGATGGACACTTAGGTTGATTCCATATCTTTGCTACTGTGAATGGTGCTCCAATTAACAGGTGAGTACAGGTATCTTTTTGATATTTTGATTTCTTTTCCTTTGGGTAGATGCCCAGTAGTGGGATTGCTGAATCAAATGGTAGTTCTGTTTTAAGTTTTTTGAGAAATTTTTATATGGTTTTCCATAGAGGTCATACTAATTTACATTCCCATCAACAGTGTATAAGAGTTCCCTTTTCTCTACATCCTTGTCAGCATCTGTTATTTTATTGACTTTTTGAAAATAGCCATTCTGACTGGGGTAAGATATATCTCATTGTGGTTTTAATTTGCATTTCCCTGATGATTAGTAATGTTGAGCATTTTTTCGTATGTCTATTGGCCATTTGTATATCTTCTTTTGAAAAATGTTTATTTTTGTCCCTTGCCCATTATTCTTTTTGTTTGTTGTTGAATTTTTTGAGTTTCCTGTATGTTCTGGATGATAGTCCCTTGGAGATGCATACTTTGCAAATATTTCCTACCACTCTGCAGGTTGTCTGTCACTCTGTTGATTATTTCTTTTGCTGTGCAGAAGCTTTTTAATTTAATTAAGTCCCATTTGTCTATTTTTGATTTTGTTGCCTGTGCTTTTGAGGGCTTAGTCATGAATTCTTTGCCTAGATCATTGTCCAGAAGAGTTTTCCCTTCTAATATTTTTCTTCTGGTATTTCTATAGTTTTGGGTCTCACATGTAAGTCTGTAATCCATCTTGAATTGATTTTTGTATATGATGAGAGATAGAGGTCCAGTTTCATTCTTCTGCATATGGCAATCCAATTTTCCCACCAGCACTTATTGAAAAGGGTGTCTTTCCAGCACCATTTATTGAAAAGGATGTCCTTTTCCCAATGTATGTTCTTATTGACTTTGTCAGAGATCAGTTGACTCTAAATACATGGTTTTATTTCTGGGTTCTCTATTCTGTTCCATTGATCTTTATGTCTATGTTTATACCAGTGCCATACTGTTTTGGTTACTATAGCCTTGTAGTATAATTTGAAGTCAGGTAATGTGATTCCTCCAGCTTTGTTCTTTTTAATTAGACTTGCTTTGGCAATTTGGACTCTTTTTTGGTTCTATATAAATTTTAGATTCATTTTTTCTAATTATGTGAAAACGATGCTGGCATTTTGATAGTAATTACATTGAATCTATAGATTTCTTTGGGGAGTATGGTCATTTAAATAATATTATTAATAATTTTTCTGATCCATGAACACAGGATATTTTTCCATTTGTTGTGTCATCTGCAATTTCCCGCATCACTGTTTTATAATTTTCCTTGTTGAGATCTTTCGCCTCCTTGATTAAATATATTCCTAGGTATTTTTTTGTAGCTATTTTAAGTGGGATTGACTTCTTGATTTCATCTTCAGCTGGATCGTTATTGATGTGTAGAAATGCTACTGATTTTTGTATGTTGATTTTGTATCCTAAAACTTTAATGACTTACTTTATCAAATCTAAGAGTTTTTGGGGGAAGTTTTTAGTTTTTTAAAAGATATATGATTATATCATCAGTGAACAGGGATAATCTGACAACCTCTTTTCCTATTTGGATACCTTTTATTTTTTTCTCTTGCCTGATTGCTCTGATGAGGACTTCCAGAACTATGCTTTATAAGAGTAGTGAAAGTGCGCATCCTTGTCATTCTAATTCCTAAGGGAAATGCTTTCAACTTTTCCACATTAAATATGATGTTAGCTATGGGTTTGCCATATATGGCCTTTATTACTTTGAGGTATGTTCCTTCTACACTTCATTTGTTGAGGGTTTTTTTTTCATGAAGGGATGCCAATTTTTACCAAATGCTTTTTCTGCATCTATTGAAATGATCATATGGTTTTTGTTCTTGATTCCATTTATGTGATGTATCACATTTATTGATTTACATATGTTGAACCATCTTTGTATCCTTGGATTCAATTTGTTAATATTTCATTGACTATTTTTGTATCTATGTTCATCAGGGGTATTGATTTGTAGTTTTCTTTTTTTAAATGTCTTTATCTGGTTATAGTATCAGGGTGATATTACCCTCATAGAATGAATTGGGAAGAATTCTCTCCTCCTTGATTCTTTTTGGAATAGTTTCAGGGGAATTGGTATTAGTTCTGTTTTGTACATTTGGTAGAATTTGGCTGTGAATCCATTTTTTCCAGGGTTTTTCTTAAAATCCTTGTTTTATTTTCTTAAATGGGCAGAGAAACGTATCAAGAATAGCTGTGGAGTGTGACACCTTGTCTTTTTGTTTTGGAGTTTACAAGTTTTCTGGTACACAGGTTTTTTTCCAAAGTCTTGGTCCTTCAAGGAAATAGCTATTGAGTTTTCCTTCCTGGAGATTCTCATGGCACAAGTTTGTCAGTAGGACTGACAATGGAGTTTAACCATATGTGATCTTGTATTGTTACATTCATGAGGCATGTATTTATGTCTTATACCTTTCTAGATTGCATAATTTGTCAGGGCAGAGATTTTGTCTTGTGCTCTAGGCCTCCGGGGTGTATACTATGCTGAGCATCTAGAGGAGCTCAATAAGTTTATTTGCTGAAAGAACAAACTGTTTCCTAGAGAGTGTTCTGAATGTGCTATGATGTTATTTTTAAAAAAGAAAAAAGAAAATGCAACATAACTCCCCAGTATTTATAGCCATGTTTTAGAAAACATGACATTTTATCTTAGTTTTTAAGCAAAATACCATTTCTAAGTCCTTTGTTATTCTAATATCACAAATTCATATTCTTTCTAAAAACTTATGCTATGCTTAAATAGAGTTACCATATCAATTTAATTTACTTACTGTATTTCCAGTAGTTCAAACCTGTTTTTATTTATGTCTTTTTCAGTAAATTTATAGCTTTGTGCCTGAACTAATGTTTTCAGCCATTTTTTCCCCCACGGTGTTTGAGAAATGTGATCACAGAGCTTTGTTTGTAAAATGAAAGCCTCATGTGGTATATTCTTTAGACATTTGTTGTTTATAGATGTTATTGAAAGTTTCTCCTTTGCCTGACTGTTATGTGATACCTCTGTACTTGTGTTTTCTCTAATAATATAATTTGGATGATTTCAGCAACCAGGCAGTGATCTGAGCGGACATAGGAAGTCCTGTTTTAGTTTTAGATATGATAATATGATAATAATAATAATAAAGTAAAACTCAAAGTATGTTTCCAGGTGACATTAAAAATGAGAGAACCGATAACACTCAGAGGGAGTTAAAGCTGTGTGGCCTACAGGGAAAGTCAAACTGGATATAACTTGGAATGCTGATGGAAGGCTGAGAAACCAGGTTAAGAACTCTATATGCAATGTTAGAGCTAGAACACAGCTCCATGCATAAACCAGAAGCTGCCTGCTCACCTCAGACTGTGGGTAGAACCGAGTCAACTCTGATATATTGAGACCCCTGTAGCACTAGAATGTGGGCCAGAATTCACCTACCACTTGATTCAGAAATAAAAGTAAAATCTGATTCAGGACATAAGAGTTATAGCAGAGGAAATTGTGAAATAACCTCTACAACCCAGGACAAGTGCTTAACCCGTTTGTAGAAGACAATTCCCACCAAATTTGATGAGTTCATAGAATAAAACAAATCTTAGTACACAAGGGAGGCTAACACCATGAGAGATAGTCTAAAGATGCAAGAGATGGTCACGTTCAAGGAACTACAACTGATAAGACAATACAAAAGGGAAGTTAAAATAAACATATTTAAAAATTTTAAAAAGACAAGTAATAGAATTCATAAGTCAAGAAGTACAATTAGAAGCAAGAACAAACATTAAAAATGTACAAATTCTAGAAATGAAAAATATTATTATCAAAATGGTATCTATGACAAAATATACCCTTACTGCACAAGTTAAACAATAGACTAGATACAGGAAAAGAAAGAACTAGTGAAGTAAAGTAGATGATAGAGTTGAGCAAATTACTCCTGAGACATAAGGAGTTGGAGAAAATGAAGATGCTAGGAGACATAGAAGATGTAAAAGATACAAAGGAAAGCTATGACTTTTTCTATTAGGACATCTAGGATGATAAAATAAAAAAGAAGGAGAGAGGTAATATTTGAGAGGTAATGACTGAGAGTTTTTTGAAATAGAAGAAAGACACGTGTGCCAAGCAGGGTAAATAGAAACAAACCCACATCTGGACACATCAGAGTAAAATTGCAGAACTGTAAGGAAAGGGGAAACCATTTAAAGGTGCCAGAGAGAAAAGGTGGGTTACTTTTCAACTTGGAAACAAATGACAAGCAGAATTATAGGAGTTAATTGCCAGAATAATAAATACTAGAAAATAGACTCCTATCCCAAAACACAGAGGAAAAATAATGTGAAACTGAAATTATATCATGTAAGAGTGGTAAAGACATCCCCAGATATACATACACAAAGCACATTCCTACTTTCAGACCCTCATGGGAAGAAATTCTCATGTAGACATTTCAGAAAGAGGGAAAATGAACCCAAATTCAGGAAGAGTTCACGACCAAAGAAACCACTCAAACATGTTGGGAAGTATAAATGCATATTGGCTAATAAATAGTGGAACTATTAACTAAATAGCCACTAAAATAACATTTTAACACCATTATATGGGGGGTGGGGTTAAAATGTTGGTTAAACTACTAGACACCAAGAACATGAAAGGTCGGATCATGTGATGCTATTTGGAGAGAAGTAAAAACATTTTAAGATTCTTGTTTGGGAGCAGGGCAGAAATATTTTAAACTCAATACTTTGTTAAAAAATACATAAGATTAAGGATGCATGTTATGTAGGTTTATGTAGGTAACTTCTAAAAGAAACATCAAATTTGTGACAGTGTTCCCTCTGGGAAGAGGGGATGGGGAAAGTGAGCTGGGAACTTCACCGTTATCTGAGGCAGATGTTGTGGACAAGGACATGGCTTTGGGTCTCAGCTTCCCAGACCTGAATGCCAACTCTGCTTCTGTTGTGGGCTGAACAGATTCCCCCAAAATTCATATGTTGAGGTGCCCAGTACCTCAGAATATGATGATGTATGGAGATAGGGTATTTTTTTTAACCTTTTAAAAGTTGTATTTAAGGTTTTTAAATGCATATACATGGTGAGGTGATTATGACAGGCAAGCAAAGTAACATATCCATCTCCTCACATAGTTACCTTGTGTGTGTGTGGGGGGGGGTAGTGAGAGGACCTGAAATCTACCTTCTTGGCAAATGTCAAGTATATAATACAGTATTAACAATTATTATTGTCATGCTGTACATTAAATCTCAAGCCTTGTTCATCTTATATAATTGTAGCTTTGTACCTTTGATCAACAACTCCCCATTTCTCCACCATCCCACCTCCAGTACCATTGTTCTACTCTGAATCTACGTATTCTGCTTTCTTAGGTTTCATGTAGAAGTGAGGTCACTATTTTTCCTTCCATGTCTGGCTTATTTCATTAGCATAATGCCCTCCAAGTTCATCCTTGTTGCAACTGGGAGAATTTCATTACTTTATAATGCTGAATAATATTCTCTCTCTCTCTTTCTCTCACAAGTTCTTTATCTATTCATCTGTCAGTGGGCATTTAGATTGTTTGCATGTCTTGGCTACTGTGAATAACCTCTAATTAAGTTAGAATGAGGTCATTAGGGTGGGCCCCAATCTGACTGGAGTCCTTATAAGAAGAAGAAATTAGATACAGGCACAGAGGAAAGAAGATGCGAAGTCACAGGGAGAAGACAGCCATGTACACAGCAAGGAAAGAGGCCCCAGAAGAAACCAACCCAGCTGACACCTTGATCTCAAACTTCTAGCTTCCAGCATTATGAGAAAGTAAATTCTGTTGTGTAAATCACTGTCTGTGGTACTTTGTTACGGCAGCCCCAGCTAACTATATTAATATAGTCTCTTAAAGCTGAGTGACTTAGTACATGCTTAAAATTCTATACTGCAGATTCCTCTCTGTAAAATTGAGATAATAACAACCTGTCTCATAGGGCTTTGTAAGATTTAATCAAATTAATGTATGTAAAGCAATTGGAATACTGCCAGTACATGGTTAAACCTCAATAAATGTTAGTTATCATTATTTCTTTTATTAAAAATATTAAATGTGACAAACTATTAACATTGATTAATTGGGAGTGGTGAGAATATCAATATTTGTTATACTTTGTACTTTTAGGTGAATTTAAAATTATTCTGAACAAAAGTAAATTGATTCTCTATGCTCCATTCATGTGGGGACTTGATAGAAAACTGAAGAACACTGCAATCGATGTCACGGTAGAGGGTTTATTAACAGCATTATTCATTTGAAAACTATTTAAAAAGCATCTACTATGTATTAGGTACTAAGCTTATCCTTTGAGTATTAACCAATTGTCTTTCTCTTCTGAGGGTTTTTTACTGCCAATAAAATCATTTTCAGAATGCGATCCATTCTGCAATTCCACGTCTGCCCACTGCTCGGCTCGGGGGCATTTGCCTAGCAGAGCTTACTGCAGACAGACGGCCCAGGTGCTTTGTGGCCCTGCTTAGAGGATTTGATGCATCTGCAGTACTAAAGAAAGCTAGTTGAGAAGAATTAGTGATTTTGCTAATCATCCCTATTAGTTGAAGTTATCAGGTCTCTAGAATACAAAGACAAATGGAGTAGGTGACTGTGAAACCAGAAACATCTCTGGAAGTTAGAATTAATGATATGCAAACCAGGGTCCCTTTGTGCATGAGTGTCATCCAGATGCACCCAGCTATAAAAGAATAATGCAAGAACTCATTAACTGAGAATCCTGTCCAACTTCAAAAATAAATCTCCAGCAAAAGCGTGAGTTTTCTGACAACCTCCTGATGCCTCAAAGTTGTGGGGAAAAGCTTTGTCAGACCCATAACTCACCACGATAGCTCAAAGAAACAGCCAGTAGGGTCCGAGAAAAGCTTATCTCATTTAAAAATGTATCCATCATTAAAACACTTCACTTGGCTTTGCTAAAGTCACACTCCCATCCTCATTCCAGGGAGCTGTTGCCTCGAAGTTGATTTCAACAATGCTGCTGCTTCTTCTGAACAGAGTCACGAGGAGACCCAACAACTCTTGTACAGTGTCAGCTGCTTGTGATAAGGTGAGGGATATTAACACCGTGTCTTCCAGTTTCTACCCCATCAGCTGTCCATGCCCAGGGAAAATCTAAGTGACTAATATGAATTGATCCTGTTAAGTTGTAACATATGAGGAGATGTTAACAGTAAAGAATGAACAACGGTTTACATAGTGTCATTTTTTTGCTACCTATGAACCTCTCTACAAGGAGAGAGCACCATAGAAAGTTCCTTAGAAACTCTGGTGCTGTGCAAAGAGTCCTATTGGAGTTGAAAGACGTGGATTCTCACCCTGGCCCTTCACTGTCTAATTACGTGATCTCGAGCGATCCCCTTTATCTTTCCTGAGCTTTGGCTTACTCATTTGCACACTGCAGTGCTAACATTTACTCTGCAGGACGGGCGAGGATGAAAGGAGACTGTGTATACAAAAGTACGTAGTGCAGTGCCCGGCACAAAGTGAGTCTTAACAGAAGCACTTTTTGGACTTTTTTTTCCATTGGGAAATAAACAGATCAAACTTTGTGGACTTTTTAACAGAAAAGTTACACTGTTTCTATTACATCAATTTTAACAAATTCACTTAACAAACACCTAATGGATGCCTAGTCTTAGCTGGGTGCCGTACTCAGAGCTGGAAATGTAGAGATGAAGAAGGGGAGGTTTTCAGTCTGGTGGGGAATGAAGACAAAACCCCAAACCTCATGAGTTCCACCACAGAGACACACGAGATACAGTGAAGATACAGGGATGTGAGAAATCAGTGCTTCAGTACCATCACAGTAGGGCTTTATTATATGAGTTTTAGCGGGGGACACATATATCCAGTCTATAGCAGGTTAGGTCTTGGAGAATGGAGTTTATCATGAGGACGAAAGAATAAAGGCTCCACAAGGCACAACTGCAGTGCAAAGGCACAGGGATATGGATCAGATTGCCACCTTTGGGGAACTGCAAGTGGTCAAGAGGTCTGTTGTGGCTTGAGCATAGAGTACCATGAGCCCCTTGTGGTTGGTGGGGAGGGTACCAGGCTGTAGAGTCAGGCAGGGCCAGATCAGAAGGCGCGTGCATGTGCACCCCGCGCCTGCCTCCGCAGCAATGGTGCCCTCTGCGCTGGCAGCTGAACTCACGGCCGGCTTCCCTGGCTGGTCAGGGCCTGGGGCTACCGCTGCCCCTCTGGCTCTTCTTTTGGGGTGGCCTATTCATCCTCCTATTGCTCATCGCCAAAAACTTATCAGAAAGACAGCACCAACTGCTAATTTCTGGCTGCCTCCACTGGGACAGCAGATGAGAGAGACCACGAGAACGAGCGCGGGCCCTTCCCGATATTCTGCTTACCCTCTGGGGCAGTCTCCTCTCAAAGTACTAAACTGAAAAGTGGGGGGACAGCCTCTCTGGGGGGTTTTGATTTTCACCTTTACTGACCAGGGTGGCACGGGGGGCGAGGCAGGACACTCCTGATTTGCCCTCGTCTAGGCTGCTCTCCCCACACCCACCCTGCTGGGCTGGAGGGAGTGGGGTTTCCCTTCTTACTCTCTCCATCTTCTGTGCAGAGGTGAGTCCTCTGAGTCACAGCGCTCGTCCCAGTCCCAGCCTCGTGGGGAGGAAGGGGCGCGGGGCGAGAAAACGCCTCACCAATAAGGTAACATCAATGGCGAAATAGTTCTTAAAAATACAGTAGCTATTATAAGTGTGTTAGAGAATCCGCATCATTCCATAGTGAACGGAGAGTGCCCACAGGCGTCGCATCACCAGGCACACCCCGCAGGAGCGTTTCGAGCTAATAGGGGCACTCAGCTGCTTCCTGCCGTTGGAAGAGACTTCACTGTCAGGCCTAGAGCTGTTTGCAGACTCACCTCTCTCAGGCTGCGCGGTCTCAGGCCCTCCAGCATATATAGGTAACTGCCCTATCAGTTATGTGGATGAGGCGGGTAAAATTGCACAGAAGCCTTAAAAATAAGAAAATCGCAGCTGATATGTCTTGCAATTAGAAAATGATGAGAAGTATGGGGTGTGTGGGGGATGAGGATTCTGAAATTTTCGCGCTAGTAGCCAGTAACGTAAGCAATGGGCGACTGACTCCTGGTGGCTGACAGAGGTGAAGCCTGGGAAGTGGTGTCAGATCCACGGCAGCTCTTTAGAGACAAGTGCCCCAAACCCCTCTAATACAACCCAAGGCCTGGGAGCTGATCCGGATCCCTCCTTTCCTGTGACTTGGGTGTTTAACTCTTCCTTCGATTCTGTGAGCTACCCAATATCCGTCTAGTACATTCCATTTTCTTTTTTTATTAGTCATTATACCCAGCCTCAATTAGTTTCTGTTGCTCGCAATCCAGAAATGCAATTAGTGCAGGGCTGTCTGGGAGGAGGTTGGGAGAGGGGTGGCCAGAGGCTCTAATCCTGACAGCGTTGATACCTGCCCTGGGTCCTGGATCAGGATCACATATTTCTGTGATAAAGTTAATGTGGAATTTTGTCTAAGCATGTGATTTTAACATAGAAGTTAGAGAAAAATTCAGAGTACTCAATCCAATGGTGTCCCACGGAATTTAGCAAATTGTATTTGAATTGGATCACCACTCTGGCAGAGGGACACATGATATTCTTGAGAGCTTATTTGAAGTAAGTCACAACAAAAGATAATACATATTTGTTGTCTTGGTTTTACTTTCAACCTGAAGTGTCCTGAGCAAAGGAAGCCATGAGAGGGAATAAAGCTGGATCTACATAAGCCATGAAAACTAGGGTTCTTTTTACTTTTCTCTCTCTTTCAATATCT
>CAUYSK010010748.1:0-14509 GCA_963575035.1 Avahi laniger
TGGATGTTAGAAATTCATATATTTAGGTTGGTGCAAAAGTAATAGCAGGTTCAGACAGTAAATTTTAAATCATTACAACTAGGCTCAAACACATCTTTATTAATCAAAATAGGAACCATTACAATCAATACATTTTTGCCAGCTAGAAATAAATTTGTTTATTCCTGTAGTGTACAAATCCATGCTTTGGGATTCGACAAACTCTTGGAAAGCATTTTCTGCATCCTGGTGGTTGCGGAAGTGTTTTCCCTGCAAAATGTTGTCGAGATGCTTGAAGAAGTGGTAGTTGGTTGGTGAGAGGGCAGGTGAATATGGCGGATGAGGCAAAACTTCGTAGCTCAGTTCATTCAAATTTTGAAGCGTTGGTTGTGCAATGTGCGGTCAGGCATCGTCGTGGAGAAAAATTGTGTCCTTTCTGTTGACCAGTGCCAGCTTCAGGCCTTGCAGTTTTCGGTGCATCTCATGGATGTGCTGAGCACACTTCTCAGATGTAGTGGTTTCGCCGGGATTAAGAAAGCTGTAGTGGATCAGACTGGCGGCAGATCACCAAACAGTGACCATGACCTTTTTTTGGTGCAAGTTTGGCTTCAGGAAGTGTTTTGGGGCTTCTTCTCGGTCTAACCACTGAACTGGTCATCGCTGGTTGTTATATGAAATCCACTTTTCTTTGCACATCAGAATCCAGTTGAGAAATTGTTCGTTGTTGTTGTGTACAATAAGAGAAGACGATGCTTCAAAACAACTGTTTTTTTGATTTTTGGTCAGCTCATGAGCACCCACTTACCGAGCTTTTTCGCCTTTCCAGTGTGCTTCAAATGCCAAACAACCATGGAGTGGTTGACGTTGAGTCTTCGGCAACTTCTCATGTAGTTGCAGGAGGATCAGCTTTGATAATTGCTCTCCACTGGTCGTTGTCAACTTCCGATGGCCGGACACTGCGTTTACTCCCTGGACTGGTCGCCTTTGCCTTAGTTAGTGTGTCTGGGAGAAGAGACCTCTGTGGGAGCCCCAGGCTACAGCGGGGGCTACTTGGGCTGAATTCTGGGGACATCTCCCGATAGGTCTGTTGCGGATACCGCGCTGGCCCCGCATTAGAGTAACCTCAAATGTGGACGACCCGTGCTAGGAAGTCGCCTCACTTTGTATTCAGGTACTGAAAGCGAAGGGGGAAAAAATAAAATGGGAAAGTAGCGGAAATGGGGGGAAGACGCTCAGCTACTGGGGATACAGTCCTCCTCCTGGGCACGTTGCTGGCTTGGGCCAAGGCCGCCGCTTGCTTCAAGTCCCCGTCTCTTCCTGGGGGGTGGGAGTCGTTGGGAATGACGGACGTGCAGGGGTGCCCTGGGCACCCTGTGCTGTGTGCTCGCCAGGGTGACGGCGTCATTCATGCTCGCGTTTCTTGTGTATGCTCCGTGGTGGCCTCATCCCGCCGCGGGGCTGCTCCAAGCACAATCCACGAGTGCTCACCATCTTGATGTGAGTCCACGTAGTGCCCTGATGTGACGCACTAATGGAGCATCTCCTGGGCCTGCGCCAGTGGGCCGTGCCCTGTGTCCACCCTTGTGACCGGGAGCTCGTCCCCGCTGCTGTCCCCTGGGTGAAGCTGTGCCCAGGATTTCTCACCGGCTCCTGGTGGGGACGCCGCGTCACCCTTGGCTGGGCCTGGGGCTGGCTCACCTCACACGCGTTCCCGTGTTTAGCGAATGGGACAATAGCAAGCTTCTTCAGGACCCGTGCTTTGTATTTGCCCTTTAATACCTTGCAGTCAAAATCTAGAGTCTACACCGTGGCCCAGGATGTTTCGGCACCGACAAGCAGCGGCATGGCTGGGAGACGGAACTGGCAGTGTCTGTTCCGGGCACCCTGGTCACTGTCCAGAATGTCTTGGCACCTCCTTGCCTCTTTCTTGCTGCACGTGTTGACTGAGCCTCTGCTGTCCCCACGCTGTACCGGGGTGGCCTTCGGGCACCAACACTGTACACAGAGCGGGCACTGCCCCTGCTCCTGGAATTCTTTTCCACACGTGTGTACCGGAGCCTGCACCTGCTCCTCCCAGCACTGCACGGCGTACGGCAGCTGGAGAGGCAGGAGGAGGAGCAGGCGAAGGGCCCTCGCTGAGAACGTCGCTCTGGAGGACTCAGACTCTCACCCGCAGACAGCGTCTGGGCCGTGGAGAGCGTGTGTGCGCAACCCGTCCACTGGCCACCGCCGGGGTCCCTGTCGACCTTCCCTTTCCTGTCTGGAAGGACACCCCGTGTCCACCTAGGAGATGGGAGGACGTGGCCTTGGAAGGGCTGGGGCATGGCGCAGCCATCAGCTGCCTGCCTCCCAGTCGCTTCTGCACAGACCTGTAATTACCTGACTCTTGTGAGGAGAACAAAGGAGAGAGGCTGGCAATTTTCAGCGTGTTGTGAATGCTTGTGAGAAGAGATGGCTTTGTGGCTGAAGGCAACATTACGGAAATAAAAATATAGCAGAGCTGACATCCGCTGGGGTGGGGGTTGTCTGTGAATTCCAAGCAGCACATTTAGCAGACGGTGCCGTTTGCATAGAAAGTGTCCTCTGCATGTCCTTTGTGCCTTGCCTACCTTTTCCGGAAAAAAATCCAGCCAGAGTGAGGTGAGAGGCCTCAGCACGCGCCCTGACGTAGCCTGCTCAGTCTCGTATGTCGAATTCCCCAAACGTCGTTTCCTGCCATTGTATCAGGCATATTCCGATATCTAACATTGTGAATATTTTCCCAGCAGCAGCGAGAAGGGTTTCTTGTCCTGGTTGATCTGTGGCCTGCCCCTGGCTGGACGGGGCCGCTGTCCGGAGGGAGACCCTCTAACCACACGTCGTCAGGGCTCTGGAGAAGCTGTCTCCATCCAGCTATTTGCAGACGACCCTGTGTCAAAAGCACCAGGGTTTTTGGCAGAATAAAGACAAATAGATTTAAAATTGGCTCCAAGAATCATAAGACTAAACAGTGAGGGGAACGAGTCCCTGTCTGACAGCTGCTGTAAGGAGTCGTGTGTCTTGCCGTGGGCTGTGGCCTCCTCTGCGTGGTACTTGCTGCTGTGGAGGGCTGAGTTCCCCCCGAGCACTCTCGTAAACAGCTGTCAGATACATTCTCTGCCACTCCCAGGCTGTGGACCCACAGGTGCTGTGGTCCCTGGCGTCTGCCCGTGGAGTGCTTTGTCTTGGACAGCCTGAGTGGGGACGTTTCCTGTGGTCCTGGTTCTGGGTCCAGGGGCAGGTGGGACGGCAGTGGGGTTTGTGGCAAGGACAGCTGGGTGGCTGGCGGGGGCGAGGCCACGATCCCTGCCCTCTTCTTCCCTCCCTCCTGTCCCTGGGACACTGCCCCGCAGCAAGGTCACCACCCAGGTGGCTTTACGTGCGCTTTGTGGTAGAAAAACCAGAAGTTTTTCTGTCCATGATGACCTGTGGGCCATGCCCCCTTTACAGCTGAGTAAACTGAGGCCTAGTGAGACCAAAAGGCCTAGAAGCAGCACAGAACCTCTGACTCTCCAGAATTAAGACTTGCAGGACCTCGGTACAAAGACTTTGTGCACGTCACGTGTCAGGGCAGCAGGTGTGGGCTTCAGGGAAGAGCATGCACGCATTCTAGTTGCGGGAGGTCGTGCCATTGGGGCCAGACTGCTGACTCTCAGGAAAGATGGTGGACACGGGAATTTCCCAGGAGTTCCAGCAGAGCCTGGCGACGGCCTGGCTGTTTCTGCATACGGAAGCCGAAGGGAGTGTCTGTGAGGCGAGAACCCGGTTTGCCCCTCGGAGCAGGAGCTGATTCAAGGGGGAGCTGCTCAGCCAGGGTGAGGCTGGGACTCCCGTGTGGAAGGTCCTGCAGTGGCGCTGGGATGGCAGTTACGCCTCCCAGAGGTGACACACTCGTGTGGCAGAGGGTTGCACACCGAGCTAGCTGTCCAGGGAAGGGGGTGCAGTTCCCGAGGCTGGGACTAAGGTCCCACGAGCAGGGACGATACTTGAACCTACAAGAGTATCGGGTTAAGGGAGGAAGACTCAGGTCTGAAATCCACAAGCCCAAGGTGTGGTCAGGCCCCTCCGGATGATGCACTTGTGGTGGGAGGACCCGGTGTGGAGGTGGCGGCAGGTGTCTGCTGCGGTGATTCCTTCCGCACCTGCGCCGTTGCTGCACCTGGCGAGAGACTGAGGGCTGGGTGGGGACCTTGAGGGCGGGCTGGACGGCTCAGAGGAGAGCACGGGCACATCCCAGAACCTAGAGTCACGCCCTCAGCTGCCCTCTCCCACCAAAGGTGGCCCCGTTCCCGTTCCTTGTGTGTTAGAGGCATTCACTCCCAAGAAGATACTTGCAGGCCGATCCCATAGGAGCCCTCTGTGGCTGGCTGTGGACGTGGGTCTGTTTTCTTTAGAAACAACCCGGAGCTCTTGATCCGTCTTGGGATCGCTGTGGGTGTGATATTGAGTTCCCTCAGGACGTGGGGTCTTCGGATGAACCGAATGGTTAAAAGGGTGATGTATTGTTTCAAACTTGTGTACAAAACAGTGTTTAAAAACTTCCAACAATTTTGATTGTGTAGCAATTCGCTGCCTGCTGTTTTCATACAGAGCGATTATTAACGACTGCGGTAGGTTTCTAGATGGTTCCCATCAAGAGAATCTAAGCAACATCCGTCCCTTTGCTCTGCTCCTGATCTCCCGCTGCCCTGGAACCAACACCGAGATCTGTTTCCATAGCAGTTTCTCTTTCTCTTGCGAGAGTATCTGCCCACCGTGTTGGGCTATCAGGGTTGACGTGAAAATTCCCGTGATGAGGGTACCTCCTGCTACAGCCTGTGTTTCAGAAAAGCACAGCCTGTGACAGAGTGACTGGGAGATGGGACGATGGATCTCGGTGTCAAACCAGCACCCGACAGGGGCCGCCCCTGCGCAGACAGCGGCTTGGCGCATGGGTTTCCATAAACATCAGTGTTTCCATGCGGCTTCAGAGAGGCACCTGGTGTGTTGACTCGGTGATGACTCATTTTTAAATAATCTCTTCCAGTGTTCTGGGACCAGCAGTGACCTTCCAGGTGAGCACCAACGCCCAAAACGTGACAACTGCAGACGTCGCAAAGGCCGCAGGTAAGGCTCTTTCCACACACGCGCCACACGTGCTCGCGCGCTCTGGGACAACCCAGAAGAGAGTCCGCCGTTTCCCAAGAGCTGGTGTTTAGCAGAGGAGGCCAGGAGGGGAGGCTGAGGGTGACCTCACAGCCCGGGGCACCCTGGGACCTGGCTGTTTGGAGACGGCCTGGGCTACCGCAACACGCGCACCTGGTTCCAGATGGGAGACGGGAGACATGGGCTGTGCTTGACAGAGAAAACGTCTGTCTTTAGGACACGCAAGGTCTGGTGTCTGTGGTGGCTCCAGTGTGAGCAGAGCAGGCGCAGCTTTGCTCTGAGGTTTCTCATTTTCATGAGATGGGAGCACAAGCGGCCCTTCCTCCCACCATCCACGGGTCCCGCATGGCGTCCGGAGGGTTCGCATAAAAGCGCGTTCTAGACAGTTTGCCACGTAGGTCCCAGGTTTCCATGCATCCGCACACGTCTGCAAGACTGTTCCTGATAGAGCTGGGTGACCTTGTCACGTGACTGGGGAGCATCCTCTGCCTGGGGACACGAGGAGCACAGTGGGGTGGTGGACGCAGGTTTTGCATTTTCCTAAACCTGATGGCTCTTTTTTTAGCTCATTGAAAACTCTTATAAAGTGTGTTGCTCAATTTTTGTTACAAGACAGGAAGATTGAACAACATAGTTTACAAGAGATAAGAGGTCCTTGGCGTGATGGTTTTCAGGCTCTGGGGTGACTCAGCGGCAGGACAGTTTCATAGTCTGTGGTTGTTTACGGGAGATGCGGCAGAAGGCCCTGACCCCAGACAAGGAAGAAAATGGCTATTTTAGCCAATCCTCCGTGTTGCTAAATATGTTATCTTTTTACTGAAATTTATGTCTTTTTTTTCCAATATAAAATGCAGCAAAATATTCTGGTTGATTTAGAGGTTTGGAGGCCTGGTTCTTGTTGATCGAGGCTTCACTGTGTTGGTGTCCTGTTGACCTGAAGTTGCCGTATCCGGTGACGGTACGCAGGGGACAGAACAGCTGCTGCACCCCGTGTGATGAAATAAAACATTGGCCTTAGCTCTTCTGGTTGCTGGTGGTTGTGCTATGGGATGTCTTTGTGTCTCCAGGGACTCGTATTTGCCAAAGGTAGTGACTTTGGGGTCTGAGAATTTTGGGATAAAATAGAATTCTTTACAAAGTTGTACTGAACTCCTGAGACCCGACAGAGCCGGGCTCTGCGGAGTTGAATCCCCGGGCTCTACTCCACATCAGCGTGTGTGGGGCTGGGGCACCGCCTGGCAGGGTGGCTCAGCGTCCCCACTTCAGCACAGTGGTCGAGTGTGGTCCCAGCAAGGATGTTGGGGGGTTTCATTCTAAATGCTGCTCACTTGGGAGGGAGAGGCGTCTCAGTGCCAATGCCTCTGATCCCTCATGGGTTATGGGCTCTCTCCGTCCGTCAACAGCACCTGAGGTCCTTGCCCCAGTTCCTTGACATAAGTGATGGTTGGACGTATTTAAGACCAAACCAGTGATGAGAGTTTTATCAGAAATGCGCGGACTGGTGGGTCCAGCACTGTGAGTGACCCCTCTGGTGCTAGATGTGCTAGGGCTTAGGGAAGCTAAGACGATGGCCTTTCAATTATTGTGTTGCTTTCTAGAAAAAACGAGGCTGATTATTTGAAATCTAGTTTCGTGGTCATTTCGAGAATGTTCATGTTATGTACCAAAGTGTCACGTCAAGGGGTGAATCACATATAAAATGTGCGTTGACTCTCGTATCAACAATTTTCCAAATACATGAATTTGCAAACCGACACAACTGCGTTTATACTAGCTGTGTGGCTGTGCATGCCAGAAGGTTTCTGGTCCTATGTATGCAGAATTGCTAACACACACGTATAATTTAAAAAAATTAGTTCCTTTCATATTTTGGACATTTCTGTGGTGTCCTGAAGGTACTTGGTGCTCCGTAGGAAAAGGCTCATAAAACATAAGTTGTGACCATGGGATGGCAGAGTCGGGCTGCAGAAATGCGCACGTGTCGTGGCACGAGCCCCAGTCTGCCTGGCAGAGTGTTCAGCACCACGACGGGGGGGCCCCCCAGAGTGCAACGTCCAGAGAAGGGACGTGCAGGTAAGCGAGGAATAACTTGGAATCAGAAGGAGTTTCTTGTGGTGTCTAAAGATGACATGGGACCTTAATCGTGTCTTGCAAATGACCTGGTGTTGCTGTCGGGGCAGACGAGTTTCGGAAAGGCTGCCGTGGCGCCGGCCCTGCACGCATTCGGCACACGGAGGGGCCAGGAACAGGTTGTGCTGCCCGAAAACCCAACTGTGTGTTTGGCTCCCACAGGGGGCACATCTCAGAAGTGGGCGGCACGTCTGGGCATCGGGGGAGGTGGCGTGGCGAGACAGGGCTCCCTGGAGAAGTGGCTGTGAACCGCCCCGGGCAGCCGGGGATGAGAAAGACATAAGTACGCAGCGCAGGCGCGAAGCCCGACAAGCCAGGGACATGCGGAACAGGCTCGAGAGGCCAAATGTAGAATCGGACTTTGCCACGTGGGACTTTCGTCTTCCACATCCGCCATAAGGGACTTGGCCTGGATTTCACGCACTCGTGGTGTCGGCAGGACCTGGCGTGGTGAGGAGGCCTGGCCACGGGGAGGGCAGGGAGGCCCCTGGCGCAGTGTCAGCCCACACGCGGCGCCGTCCTCTCCCCGTGTCCTGAGTCCCACTCGGGGGGAGCTGCAGGCTGGTCCCAGCTGCCGTGGGACCGGGACCTGCTTCAGCTCATTGCGCCCCATTGTGACTGAGAGACTGAGTGAGAATGAGGGAGACGGATGGACGTGAATGTGGAAAAAAGGCTGCATTTTTTCTGGAAATAAAGGAGGTGCTTTGGAAGTGCTGGGAAAGCCCCTTGCTGGGGAAATACGTTCGTTTACAGGTGGACGAGACACCTCTTAAAAATTAGCAAATGCAGACCCCAAAAGGATCTGCACTCTCCTCTAACACACGGAGGGTCAGGGCTTTTAAGGTAACGGGAACTGGAGTTTCCCTAACTGGACCCCGTGACACAGTGAGGAAGCTCAGACCAGGCAGCTGACTCCCGGCCTGGAGACCTCCCACAGCCACAGGCCGAGTGGGAGCTGCGTGGGAGCTTGTAGTCCAGGAACGACTTGCTGGGGTTCGCCCAGAGCCTCAGGTGGTCTCCTGCATCGCGTTGGCTGCGGCCCCTGCAGCTCCGGGCAGGAAGGGCGCCGTGCTCCTCCTCCTCTGGACTGACTGAGTTCTTGGGTAGGGCATTGAGGGACACAGAGGTGCCTGAGGGGGAGCAAAGGCCCCAGGAGCAGCCGGGAGGACAGGCCTGGAGGGGCTGGCGGGCTGGGCGAGGCCTGCGCGTGGGGACTGCAGTGCTAGAAGGCAGTTTGGGAAGAAGAGACCTGTTTTCCAGCCCTGACCGTCCTGTGTTGTTCGTTACTTGGAAGAGAACAGTTTGCTTTATTTACCAAAACGATGGTAAGTTTCAAAGGCGATGTGTAGGGAAGAGTCCGTATCATGTGGCACATCCTGCCAGCTCTCCTGTCCTGTGGTCGTAGAGTGGAACTCGTCTCCTCAGAGAATCACCGTGGTTGTGCATGGAAGATTTTCCTGCGGAGGGAAACCGGTGGTGAGGCGCTCTGCTGCGCGATCCAGCCAGCTGCTTTTACTGTTCTGACGCCGAGAGAAAAGACATGGAGACAGAAGATGGGAAGAGGCAGGAGACGGCCAGGAAGGTCCATTCTGGGCCAGCTTGAGGGCCCTGTTGCCGAGCACCCACGGGGAGTCGGTGGGAGAGCCGAACACACACTGGGCCACGGCGGGAGGACACCCAGCGCCCACTGAGGAGGGCCTGGCTCTGCTGGGGCTGGTGTCTCAGGCTGACCTGGGCCTGCCCTGCTCACTCCCCAGAGGGCTGTGTGGTCTCAGGACCAGGGGATGGAGAGAAACTCTCACAGCCCAAGGCTGAGCGCAGCGGTCTCTGCAGCTGGCGCATTCCCAGTGCTCCTGCTTTGCTCACGGAGGCGGTTGTCGCCCACCGCCGAGCCGTCCCACTCACTGGAGCCTACTGAGGGCTGCCATGTGCCAGTCGCCATGGGGGTAGGGGGTACCCGAGATGAGACAGAGGGTGTTCTAGGGCAGATTGGGGTCCAGTCGGGCAGGTGCAAGGGAGGGAGTGAGTAGGTGACGTTGTGGGCCTGTGTGGCAGGACAGAGCGTGACATAGTGTGACGGACCATGTAACAGGTAAAGCACAGCACAGAGGTGGGAGCTGCTTTGGGTGGGTGGCCAGACACGCCCCTCAGGAGGGGCCCGGGGGTGGATCCGTGGTATCGAGGCAGCTGTGTGGACTCCTGGGGAGGGCAGAGGTGGCGGACACGCGCTTGGCAAGTCCCAGAAACACCAAGAGGCTGCGGGCCGCCCCAGTGCCTGCCTCAGCACCTGCGTGCCTGTGGGGACCAGGCGACTCCAGCAGGCCTGGGAGGGCCTTTCCCCGAGCAGGGTCCCTGGACAAGAGTGGGGTTCTGAACAAGAGTGTGGTTGTTCTGATCTGTGCGTCGGGGCCCCTCTGGCTGCTGCGCGGGGAGCGTGCTGTGGCCTGCGATGGGTAGGGACCCCAACAGCACAGAGATGCGGGCAGAGCTGACCCCACGGGACCGAGAACTGCCTCACCCTGTGGCCAGCGACCCATGTGGCCACAGGAGAACCAGCAAGAAACGCGGGAGCTTCTCCTGGCCAAAGAGCAAGTGGCTTGTGGCTGCAGCTCCGTTTAGGCCGAGGCGGCGGCTACAGGTGACAGGAGACGGTGGGCGCTACCCGTCTTTCCTTTCTAAACAGCCACGTGATCACTTCTGGCATCTTGACAAGTGTTTGCGGGAGCGGAGGTCAGCACTGTCGTTATGGAGGTGGCCGGTGGTTCTGTAATTAGGTGTTGCAGAGCCGGTTTTCATCACAGCTCTACCCTGGGCCTGAATGAGTCAGTGATACGCAGCAGTCTCATTTGTCATAGTGCCCAGGGTCACCTGCGTGGAGCTGCGCGAGCAGCATCCAGACAGCAAGGGGGATGGCGCTAAACTACAGCTACCAGAAAACCGTCTCATTCAGCGTTTGCTGTTCTGCTTTTGTTTTTATACACAGGGAGTTTGTGCACTAAAAATACCACTTATGGGAGGAACACGCTCACTTACTCATGATCGGGGGAATGTTGGCCCCACCGGCTGCAGGGTGGCATTTGGCTCCCTTGGCTGTTTCTGACACGGTCGCTTGGGAGAGCGAGTTCCTTCCTATTCCTGTTCATGCTTATTTAGATGTCACCTGTGCGTAGGAGGGGCCTGGGGGCCTTGGGCTCCTCTGGCTCAGGAGAGCCGGGTTTGATGCGTGGGAACTGGGATCTGGCCACCACCCCAGCCTGCCGGGTCCATGCAGTGCAGACAAATGCCCACAGAAATGCAGCTAACACCTTTATACGCGAAACCTGTAAAACCCGCTTCTGAAAGGAAGCAAGTTAGAGTCGTGCGAAGTCGTGCGATCTCTGCAGCGTTTCCCAGAACGCGTCCCAGGCGTCATTGGCCACAGGACCTGCTAGATGCACCGGCTAATCCAGCTGTCCCTCCTGCATCCCTGCTGCCCTGGGAGGCTGCAAGGGACTCGTACCTGTCAGCCCTGCCTGGAACACGCCCGACGTCCTGGCAGAGGGATGGGAGCGGGGAGCTGCGACAAGGGCGCTGGCAGCTGGCGGTGGGGCGGAGGCTTCCTCGCTGCCCTGGGGGCCGGCTACACATGCAGGAGGGGCACACCCGGGACACACCCTCGGCAGAGGGCAGACGGGTTGGCGGTGAGACTCTGAGGACGCTCTGCACAGTCCCCCGGAGCGGCCTGCATGGCTCTTGCGTAGGGTCACCCCGCTCTAGCCGCTCACTTCGTGCCTCTCCTCTCCACACCTCTCCTCCGCGTCCCCCCAAATTACCTGCATGCTCAAATCCTCTGAGGCTAGCATCTGGGGAAGCCCCCCAAGGGGGACTTTGACCTGGAGGACGTGACCCAAGACACCTGGGAGGGTGGGACCCCCTGTATGGAGGGGGTTTTGGGGGGCTGGTCTGTGAGGGAGGAAGGCAGGACCGGGCAGAGAGGCAGCGCCTGGGAGGACCCAGCACCTCAGCACGACCTGGGCTGGGCACGAGTGGGGGTGGGGGTGCTTGGATCTGGGGTGCAGTAAGAGATTGAGCTGGTGCCTTTTGCAGAGAGGGTGGATGTGGGGTGGGGGCAGCAGGAAAACCGAGAGCAGCCTGGGGACCGGCAAGCTGGCATTGCCTGGTGAGATGGGGCAGCAGGTTTTGGGGATGCCCAGGGTTTGGAGGGGCACAGGTGGCCCTTGGTGGGGGACACCCAGGTTCGGGCAGTTGGTGTGAAATCTCAGCTTGGGGAGAGGCCAGGCTGCAGTCCTGAACGTGGGGGTGGCAGTGACAGCTCTGCCGGGGTGCCTGGAGCTCAGGTTTGGTTTCAGAGGTAGATGTGACGGTCACACCCTGTGGCCCTCTCCTGTCCTTCCTCCCCTCCTTCCACTAACGCCCAGGGTGCCCACTCCGCGGGCATCGCGTGGGCATCGGCTGCAGCACACGTGAGAGACGCGGCCTGGCTCGTGTAGTGGGGAGAGGACGTCCTGTGAAGGGAACATTCCGGGCTGCCTGGGAGAACAGGGCACTCACCCAGGAGTCAGAGAGGGCGTCCTGAGGAGACGCCTCAAAGCCAGTGGCAGTGATTCCTGCCATTATCAAATGGGACGTCACCGGAAAGCTCTAAGGGAGAAGGAGGGGTCTGGTTCGCAATTTTTTATTTCAGTAAATTTAGGGAGTACACAGTGCTTTGTGCTACATGGCCGAATTGTATCCTGCTGAAATCGGGGCCCTAGTGTGCCCCTCACCAGAATAGTATGCCCTGTGCCCAACAGGAAGACTTTGTCCTCCTGCCCCGCCACCCTCCCCCTTCTGAGTCTCCAACGTCCATCGCGCTGCTGTAGGACCGTGTGTGACCCCCGTTTAGCTCCCCCTTGCAAGTGAGAAATGTGGTATCTGTCTTTCCTGACATACTTCACTTAGGATAACAGTCTCCAGCTCCATCCAAGTTGCTGAAAAGACATTCGAGTGTTTATCGCAGCACAATTCTTAATTGCAAAGGTACGAAATCCGCCTAGGTGCCCATCAACTGATGAGCGGATAAAGAAAATGTGGTGTATTTATATACACACCATGGAATATTACACAGTCATAAAATGGAATGAAATAATGTCCGGTTTGCATTTTTTACTGTGACACATTTGCATTCTGTAAAACTCCTTGACTTTGCTGGAGGAATGTTCCTGGGACTGGTGTTTGAGATCACGTGGCCGAGGGAAGCATCGGGGTGAGGACGCCCTTTCTCGTGTGGTTCCTGCATGCATGGTTGTCTGCTTCCCGAGACGGGCCCACTTCGGATGGACACGCTTGGGGGTGGTGAGTTTATCTTTGCCCATGTCGTATGGGGCCCATGGAACATCCGGAAGCAGACGTGGGGTGCGCAGGTGTGTGCAGACGCGGGCTCAAAAGAGAGCAGCTGGACAGACACGATCTCCTTCTGCAGCCTGAGCTGGTTTTGCCGGGGTGCTCTGGCGAAAGGGGCTTTGGGGTCCCACTGGCCTTGGCTCCAATTGGCCCGGACAGCCCTACTGAGTCCTATGACCTCGGATGAGCCCCTCCTCTCTGGGGCTCAGCGTGGCCGAGCCACATGTTGTGGAAGCAGAGGTCCCACTGCGTGAGACGGGGTCCCATCGAGACCTCTCTGCACCTGGTGCCGTCCTGGTGGCTGTCTGGGGACCTGGTCTCTGAGCACACCTGTGGGCTTCATGCCCTTCTCCTGTGCGCTCTCTTCCCTGCACACAGGTTTCTGCCCTCGCGGCCTCGGGCCTGAGGGCCCCTGGGGTCAGAGACAGAGTGGGGGACGCGGTGCTGGCCACCGCGCTCAGGTCATGCTGACCTCCAGTGGTGACGGTCACAGCCTGCAGGGAGGGAGCCGTGCTCGGGTGGGCTTCAAGAGAGAAGTCGCACCTGGTGACGGGAGCTCCACTGGGCCCCGCAGTGCCACCTGGAAGATGCCCGCGCCCCTCAGCTCTTCTGTTTTTCTGAGCATTAAAGCCCTGGTCCTTCCAAGGTGTGCGGTGTCCATGGCCGTTTCCAAAACCGTTTATTCTCATGCTTTGTCCTCGAATGCTGTTTCTACTCCCTCCCATCTCAGAGAGGAGTGGCGGGGCCTTTGCACCTGAGCAGCACGCGTGTCCTTGTGAACACAGGGCGTGCACCACACAGCAGCTTCCCGAGCACCTAGGTGAGAGAGCAAGGTAGGCGCCTTGCGGACTTGAGAGGAGGGCCCATGAGAATGCCAGCCGGCTACCCGGCCTTGCCCCTGCCACCGGAGTTACCTTCCGGCAATTTCTGTCTCCCACACGGGTGCCCACTCGCTCCTGCCTGCAACCAAGGCTCGTGGCTGTCTCAGCGCTGAGGGGTGGCCAGTGTCTGTGAGCACCAACCCCCTGGGAGTTCTCCCAACACCAGTTCCCATGGCAACCAGAGAGCAGGCGCGGGCGCAGAGGGCAAGCATGTTTTCTGGGCAGCTCTCCATGTGCCCAAGACAGGCCTCGCAGGTGCCTGGGGTGGGGTGAATCCCACCGCTTCCCACGGCGACTCTTAGCCCCAGCAGCTGAGCCACTGCCCTGGGTCCCTGGATGGCCCGAGAGCCCGGCCTACAGTGGCCAGGTCGCAAGGACCGTCCCCAGCAGGGCAGGGGTCCTCCCCTGGCCGGCTGTGCCTCCAGGCACCTGGACAGGCTCAGAGCTGGAGACAAGAATTGTCCAGATATAATGATTTGAGAGGCTCTGAAAGGCCCAGCTATTTAAAATATTCTTTTCCAACAGCCCACCGGTATCTGAAATTCTCCCCTTGTTCCTAACCTTTGTGCCTCGGGGACCCCACTGCCTAGACGGCTGCTGGAGTGGGTGGTACGAACCCTCCGCAGTCAGGAGCACAGCGCTGCTGGGGCCGGCAATGCGCCTTCGGCCCCCAGGGCAACTGCTCCTGCACCAGGACTCGGAAGGGGCCCTCGTGGGAGGCAGAGGGGGCTCCGAGAGGGCTCAGCAGTGAGGGCTGCCTGGGCCGGGGGCCAGGTCCCTGAGCACTGGGGGCAGCGTGAGGATGTCTGCCCGTGGGAAGAAGCTCTGAGAATCCTGCCTGGTGGGGAGACTTTGCTGCAGCAGGTCTCGCCTGGTCACCAGTGTGTAACTCCGCTTCCTGGCACCTGTGTGCCAGCGTCCACACACCTCTCCTCCCGCACGCGGATGCCAGCACTCTGAGGACTGTTCTTGGA
>CAUYSK010010749.1:0-35719 GCA_963575035.1 Avahi laniger
TACACATTTACAATATTTAAAATATGTAATATTACATATTTATCTATTACATATTTACAGAGGAAATAATGAAAATATTGAAAATAAATCTTCAACATGCCAGTTTTTCAAGACATACTCTACACCTTAATTATTTTTTTCTGTGTTAATAATTGCTTCTTTGCTTAGACAATTAGAATATCTTAATTGGAGTATTAAAGTCTTACATTTGGAAAAAGTAGGGAAGATAAAAAGTTAATGCAAAGAAATTTTGACTACACAAATTGAAAACGACATAATTATAACTCCGGTGTGCAGTTCGTCATTACTGCATAGCCCTGCTTATATCATCCTGTTCTACTAAGATTGTAGTTGCTTACTGAGTGTGTGTTGCATCTGTACTCGCGCTCCATGGCATGTTTGCTGCAAATCATTAACCATCAGCAGTTTCAAGTCAAGTATAAGGCATGAAAAATAAGACTTTAGAAATTTTAAAGTTATATAAAAGAATAATACTGGCATTTTTGTGACACTTAACATAATGTATTCGCACCTTTATTTCTAAAGGTTTCATGTCATTTATCTAAACCACATTCTTAAAAGTCCACAGATGGCTCCTTCAAGAACCTCGTTCTTAGTTCGTAGATGGCTTTATCTGCATTGACCTACAGCTCCATGCCTCTCCAGCAACTTACACTGCCAGACACCTGGAATTTTTATTACTTGATATTGCCCCATTGCTGCTGCCAATTTAAGCTCAGAAAATTTTTTGTGTCCACAACCTCCTATCTTTTCAACCATCGTAGTTTTTCCCATTGCACATGTTCTCTGACTACACTGAGCCCCAGTCTTGTTTTCTCTTTTCTTTCCACAGCCCACTCCTCTTTTCTCTTTATTTTATTCCCTACTGTGTTCATATTCCACTGACGAATACTTTAGCTTTTATGATACCTTCAATTTTGGTTTTCATTACTCTCAACTGGCAACTGTCTTGTCTTTTTGTGCTTGTACCCAAAATTATTTATGTGTTGGAGAAAAATCAAGTAAACTAGTATATTTATACAAATCTAAAATGATCTCCTCTAACTATAATCTGTTCTTAAATGCTTTCTTGGTATCCTTTTCTGTTTTCTTAGACAGTTCTTTTCCCCATCCTCCTTAGTGAACATTTCAAGCTGTCTTCATTCTCTTCAAAGCTTTAACTCTCCAAAAGGCTCAGAACAGAGGTTTCTACACACAGAGAAAATAGTACTTCCTCAACTTTCTGATATCACTTCACAAAGGTCTCCATAATCATCCCTTTTTCTTTCTTTCCTATTACAATGGCAGAAGTATTAGGCTGTTATCAAGGCAGCTACATCCTCTACTTGTGATCTATATTCCATTGTGCCCAGTCTTCTTAGGGAACTTAATCCTGAGTCTATCCTCTCTTCTTTATCTTCAATCTCTCTCCCTCGCCCCACCTCTGTCATGATGACCTGATTCTCCTTTTTCCATCCACACACAAAAAAACTTCGATCTCTCAAGGTACTACCCTATTTGAGACCATCCTTACTCTTTGAACTACCCTTTACTTTCCAAATCAATATATTTTAGTCCACACCTCTCCTGAATGTCTTATTTACCTCAAAGTCAACTGGCAACAGCATCTCATAAACTCCACAAATTCAACATGTCTAAAGATGAATTTGTTTCTTATCTCAGGGGAAACCACCATATAATACACATATATTACCTATGTGCTTAAATTGGAAACCAGAGGCTTGTCCTTGCAACTTCCTTTTCCTTTATTTGCCCATATTATTTATAACATCTTCAATTCATCATTTACAACATTTCTGTTCTATCTTTTAAATACCATAAGCATCTTTTTAGTTTAGTCTTTCATTATCTTTCTCCAATTACAAGAATACTTTGTTTAGCCCTCCTTCAATCTATTTAATGCATTTAAACCTTACTGCTTCTTTCTCTTTTCACAACAGCTGCAATGGTTCCCTTTCAGGATGCAGCCTAAAATCTTTAACTTGGTTTCCAATGTTGTATAGGATTTGGCATCACACCTTTCGAAGACTGTCTCATCCAGCCCCCATCAACAATTTGCATTTATCTGAATGCACTTTGATATCTTTTATCTTGCCTGGCCTTTGAACATGCTATTTCCACTGTTTTTCCTGGCTAATTTCCACCCATATACTTTGGGATGTGGCTTGTATGTCCCTTTTCCCAAGAAGTTTTCCTTGCAAATCTCCCTTCTAAACCATGGTTAAGTGTTCCATGTAGCTGCTCTAACAATGCGCTACATTAGACCCATTAAAGCAATCATTGCGTTAAATAGTTATTGCCTATTGACTTGAGAATTTTCTCCACTAATTGCAGGCTCTATAAGGACATGAACCAGGTGTACTGTATTCACAATCATAGCTTCAGAGCCAGATATATGTTAGGCAAAGAATAATTATTCATTAGTTAATTGAATACAAAATAAGGACAGAAAGAAAAAAGTGAAACTAAAAACTACCAAAATATGAAAGGCATGGAGATATGCCAAAAAAAAAATCTGTGACCCTCTTGCTTCTTCACAGAATAAAAAATAAAATGATGTGGTTATATAGGAAGTATACTGAGAAGTATAAGGTTATGAAAAGTGCAAATTTTCTTTAGGATATTGTTTTAAGTTTGTATTATCTACCAACCTTTGTTGACTGGCAAACATTTGGAAGTTTTTGCACCATTTTAAGATCAATATATATTCAAATATTGTCAAAACTTGGAGAAGTAGATTTACAAGTGTTTGGGTTCCAAAGAGGTAGCACAATTGGTTTTCTTGTCTCAAGCATAAATTATCATCCAAGGATAGTCACAAAGTTTACTTTTTTGAAGAAAATCAAGAGACATGTCATTAAGAGCAAGGTTATGTAATGTTTTCATCTACCCAGATAGAATAAATGTCATCAATTCATCTTTCCTACCATATCTTGGCATTACAAACTATGAACACATAACTCACTTGCACAATAAAGCAACATCTACTTGTTTTATTGATGGATAGTGATAGCACACAACATAGGAGCAAACTTGGCCTTGCTGTACTTTCTAATCTTTTCTCTTTGTTTTATTAGCTAAACATTCTCTTATTTTTCACATTGATAAAGATCCAACTACCATATTGGAATATACTGAGTCTAATAATATATAGCAGAGGTGTATGGCAAAGGAAACACACACACACACACACACACACACACACACACATTCAATACATAACACAAAAATAAAAATATGTATTTTCCATTATTTCCCTACACTTATTTCTGACAATAGATGTATTAGTCAACATCACATTTTTCAATTTTACTTTCTTCTTCCCCTTTATTTTTCTATTTTTTATATTTTACATCATTTTCTTTTAAGCTATAGGTGATATTTCATGAGAGGTAGCAATGGGGGCAGTATGCAGTGTTAGAACCAGTCAAAAACTTTGCCCACTAATTTTTCTGAGAAGTGGAAATGATAAGCCTCAGAAACGATACTTGTGACCAAAGCAGTGGCAACATGGAACCCTCTTTCTCCAAAATTTTCAATTCTCTTTCTTTTATTACCTGTCTCTCCCCAAATGACACTTATTGGTGAGATCTTCTCTGATGGCTCTATGCACCGCATCACTCTCCCTGTTCCCAAACAACTCTGAATTAGATGTATACAATTTTATTTTCACCATGAATTTTTAAGGCTTTCTCAGTTACACATATTTACTGATGATTCTTTTCTGCTTTTCATGGCTACAGTAAAAGCTCTAGGAAGAAAGAGACCTTGCGGTATCCTTCGATTTATACCTGGTGCCTGGAACAGCTCCTGGAACATAGTAGGTGGTTAATAAATGCATGTAGATTTAGTTAATACTCTTATCTTAGGCTATAAAAATCAGAAAAAGGTTAAACTCACTAGAGACTTATAGTGTTATAAACAAAAAAGTCACTCACATGTACAGAGAAATATAAAAATTATAATACAAATAGCTTTCACAAAATTCTTTTAAATCTCATTCTAATTTCAAATGTTTACAACAACAATGCCAGATAGATTTGGAGTTTATTTATATAATTAATATCAGAGTAATTAAACTATGGGGAAGAATAAGTACTATAGAAAGGTCATAGCCTTAGCCTTCATTTAAATATATAGATTTCAATTTTACTCACTCTAACACATCCTCAGCATTTTCAAGCTTGAAAGTAGAGTTTATTATCCTACATATTTCGAAAAATATTTTGCCTACAAATTCTAAATGTTATTTTCTTGAAGTGTACTTTCTGGAAATGTGGTGCTTATACATTTTTGAGTCTTTATCAAAATTTTGGAAAGTATTGACTAAAATTTAAAGAAAACGCTTTGATGTTTTTAGCTCAAGTCTAGAAGTGAAAAATAAAAGCAAATTATATTTGAATTTGCTTTTAACTTTTATTCAATTTAAAAAATTGAATTTTAAACCAAATTATGTGATTTATATTTTGTTTCTTGTTTTAATTTTGAATTATTAATTTTGTTACATTATAAATTTGAAAGAACCAGAAGATGCTCTAGATTTTTGCATTTTTCTGTTTTTATTGCTCTGCCCAACAAGAACTTAGAGATATTCCATAAATCTGTGAGGAGAAAGAGAAGTAGGGTATCATTAGCTATACAGGAGAGAATATGGTCAAAAGAATCCTTGAAAATAAAATATATTATGAAAGGGTCTAAAATAAAATTGCATTATTAATCTAAAAAATTGAAGGCATACTCAACAGTTTATTTTCTGGTAGATTGGTCATGAAACTATTTAATAGAGAGAATATATAATTCACAAACACAATTATTCTTAATTTGTAGATTTTACACTAAAGTATTGACCCAGCTAGCTACGTTCTTCATCCAATAACTATTTTAATGGTGATAATAGAATTGGCAAATAGCATTTTCTTGAGCATTTATTGTAGCGAGTTTTGTGGCAAGCATTTTTACATGTATAACCTTAGTGCATTCCACAAAATATTCTATTTTTAATTTTTGCCAATCTAATAATCAGAAACAAGATGGTTTTAATTTTATTCTTCAACAATGAGTTAGAATGTTTTCTTATATTTTTACTGAAATTTAATATTTCTGCCTTAGATTACTTTTGCATACTTATTTAAAAATTAAGTACTTATTTTCTAATTCACTTGAGAGTGCTCATAATAAGCATATTAAGCCCTCATGTATCTTTAGATTTTAATTGCTTTTATTTTATTTATAATATTTTATTTAAATGTGATCTCTACCAGGATCTCAATTTTAAAAGTGTAGAGTCCAGGCTGGAAGGAAAAGCAGTGAAACTGAGCAGGTGATGGATATAATTTATTGGATAAATCTTGTCCCTTTCTAAAGGGGACCCCTGAACCCAGCTCTACCTGAGGATTGCCCTATGGCAATATTAGTCCAGTTTTTCCAGATAGTCTGGCAATTTTTCCAAGAAAACAGGTTAATTAATCTTTTGTTTGTAGTCTTAACAATGTTTAAATATTGAATAATTTATAAATGACTTCTTTGAATGGTAAGCAAAAAGGATCTGTAAGTTGTTGCTGCCTCGTCAGCCACTAGCTTGCAACCTCTGGTGTGTATGTTTATGGTATTGTTCTGAACATAGTAATTCCTGATCAAAGATTAGATATTCACCTATGTTTTCCTCTGCTATATTCTTATCACAGACAGTTTTTAGCTCATCTTTTATGAATTTTGGCAAGCGATGTATGTTAGGTATCTATTTTTTCCCTTGTGGTTCACTAACTTTTATTAGCTCCTCTTTTTCTAGTGTTTTGAAACAAACAGCTCCTTTTTCAATCCCCATATTGGTAGAATTGTTTGTATATTTGTTCTTTTATTCCTTTGATATATTTTTATATTCCTCAATGAGTACCTCACTGTAGTTTTATAGTATGATATTCTGCTTGGAAGAACAATTCATCCATCATTTTCAACAATTTTATGTTTATTGTATGACTGTTCTTTACAATAGACTATGTCATCACCTCAATGAAATGCAATGATGTTAAAATTAAATATCACTTTGGGGAAAAATAACAACTTCATATGGAGTTGCTCCATACCTAAACATGTACATACACAACTCTGATAAAGTTTTGTGACTTTTTCTTGTGTGACTTTAAGACTGTTTCTGAATTAAAAGCATAACTTGTCCTCTGGACAAGAAGCAAGGACAGGCAAGACTTAAGAAATAAAAAGTTATGTGATTATATAATATTGAAAATTAGAGATATAATTAAAAATTTCAAAAACCTCTTGTGAAATATTTCTATTAATGTAAGATGAATAATTCTTGGCTTATGGACTCTGGACTGCTAATATAGGCATAGATAAGCTTCAGAAATTCTACAAATCTTCTTTAATCCTTTTATATACATTTGTAATGTCCTAGAGAGAATGTCAATAGGTTTCACTGGTTGATCAAAGAATATTGTGATACTTAACGTCGATGTCAATCTGTCCCCAGATTTGTGACAGATTGAAACTGTCAAGTACAAGTGCAAGTTTCTATTAATAAAAGTTCTATGATGATTCACAATGGAAAATAATCAAATATGAATCATCCACAGAAGGTGGTCTATTCTAAGGATAAAAGCAACCTAAAGCATTAATTCACTAAATTAGGTGGGAAATATAAAGTACAGCCATTTTTCCTTTCTGGAGGTAGTTCTATTCTCCCCCCAAAATAATTGTATACCAATATTGATTTTATTTATGATAATTATTGCTCTTATTGCTACTAGTTATTGAGCACTCACTTTGTACTAACCATTGTAACAAGCAGGTTAAACAAAATGCCCTATTTCACTCTCAAAAATTCTCAAGTATAAGGTATTATCATCATTTTCATGCAGAAAGTGATCTTAAGAAATTGCACAATTAATAGCTGAGCCGAACTCTGACTCTAATTTTTTCCCCCTTATAGATTAAAAAGCCCTCGCTTTTCTGATTTATTTTTCCTTGCATCTTTGATATAAAGGATAAGATAAATTACAATAATGGCTTTCTAGTAAACATTAAGGCTACTAAAATGACAATTTTGGCAGTTAAATTTTTTCAAGATGAATCTATCCATTCTTATAAATTTTAGGACCATAATGAACTTATTTACTATTTTTCACTTAGAGCTATGTTTAACGTTAAGCATGTCATTGGTCAAAGCTGTCTTTATTAAGAAGTCAAAGTCAGTTGTGATTACTCTTATTTATTTACCTCAGGGAGCTTTAAGATTGGTAGAACACAAATGCAAAGAAACAGTGTCAATGTTAGGTGTCTGACATCTAGAAACATTGTGAATCTGTAGCAAAGGAATATTTTGAAAGATAATGTTAAAAAAAGTTTAAGTTAGTTCTTTAAGTTCCTCTTAATGAATAAACAGCCAGTCACAGTGGACTTAATCCTTAACACATAAGGTAGAGAGTACTCTGGGGATGCTATGTGGGAAAGCTGGTAATCCCTTCCAGCTCCAAGAGTTTTTAAAAATTGGAATAAAAGACGGATAAGGCATGGAGGTGAAATTCCAAGTTCTAGCTTTCCCTTCCATGGTGGAAGATTAGGAACATCTTTATAGTATAGTTATGAGAAATCCTGAGAAAGTTGAAATATTTGCCTTGACATAACCTGGGAGAATATGCAGGCCTCTAAGAGAAGTTAGAATAATGGCTACAATTAAGTGCCGAGTGTGTAGGAGATACTGTTCTTTTTATTATTATTATTATTTCAGAGTATTATGGAGGTATAAATGGTTTTCGTTACAAGGATTGCTTTTGTAACATTCAGTCAGGGTTGTAAGTGTGCCCATCACCCAGATAGCTTTCATTGGGAGGGAGCATTCTAAGTGATGATGTATATTAACAAGAACCCTATAAGATGTAGGTGGAATTATTTTACAAGTAAAGAAACTAGTGCACAGTGACTTAGAGTAACTTCCCCAAGATAACACATGTAGTCATCCTGGAGCTGGGATTTGATGCATGCCAGTCTGAAATTGGAAGCCACTTTCTAACCATGAAAGTATGCAGTCTTTCCAGGTGAAGAGAGAAGAAGCCTGTAGGTGGATAGCATGAAATTATTGAAATGATTATGCATTTAGGTAACATTTTGGAACTCAAATAGATACACACAAATTAACCAACTAAAAAGGTATACTAAAATGGAGGAATTACTGTGTTACTGAATTCCAGTGTAATATTTTTATTTCATCATGCTAAAGTTATTGGTCTAGTACCTTAGTGTCTTTTCAGTTATGTTCTACATTCTGCACAACTAAGGTGATGAACGTGTGTGGTAGGTTGGAGTTGAGCACATGGTCTCATTAAAATGAGTTGCTGAAGGTCATTAAGGAATGACTTGTGAAACCTGGAGATGATGGGAGTAAGGTAGAATGCCATATTTATAAACCTTTGTAGATAAAACTCAAGAAACACTAAAGCAGGTTTTTGTTTTCCAGTCCAGATTGTGAATTATAAATATAAGAGTAGCTTTTTAAAAATATATATGCCTAACACCAAAGGCATGATACTTGAAAGAAAAAATTGATAATATGGACTTCATTAACATTAAAAATTTATGCTCTGCAGAAGACACTGTCAAGAGAATAAAAAGACAAGCCACAGACTGGGAGAATATAGTTGCAAAAGATGTGTTTGATAAAGGACTATTACTCAAAATATGCAAAGAACTCTAAAATGCAACATAAAAGAAACAACCCAATGAATATTTGTGCCAAAGTACTTAACACACAGCTCAACAAAGAAAATAAACAGATGGAAAATAAGAATATAAAGCGATGCTCCATATCATATGTCATCAAGAAAATGCAAATTAAAACAATAATGAGATACTACCATATACCCATCGGAATGGCCAAAATTCAGAACACTGACAACACCGGAGGCTGGCAAGGATGTGGAGTAATAGGTACTCTCATTCACTGCTGGAGGGAATGCAAATGGCATAGCCACTTTGGAAGGCAGTTGGGCAGTTTATTATAAAACTGAACATTTATCTTACATAGAGGAAAAGAAGACAAGCTGTGTAAAATAATTTTAAAGAGATTTATTTTGAGCCAAATTTGAGGAACCACGACCCAGAGCCACACCCAAGAAGCCTTGAGCAAATGGACTCGCAGTAGTTGGGTTACAGTTTGATTTTATACCTTTCAGGGAGACGGGTTGCAGATGAAGTCATAAATCAGTACATGGAAGGCATGCATTGGTTTGGCCCGAAAAGGTCAGCCATCTTGAACATATATTCGTTGTGTAAATTGAGGACCTGCAGGTTTGTCTTGTATAGCTTTAGGCCTATTAATGGGTTACAAAGGATATCTCCAAGAAGGGAGTGGGGAATAATGAGGTGCATCTGACCTCCCTCCCCATGGCAAGCAATTTAGTTTTAGGATATCCCCTTTGCCAGGAGAGGGGTCCATTCAGTCAGCTGGTTGGGGGGAGCCTTAAGATTTTATTTTAGTTCGCACATAAAATCCAGCAATCATACTCCCTGGTATTTACCCAGAGGAGTCGAAAACTCAGGTATTCACAAAAATTTGTACATGGATGTTTATAAAACAGCTTTATAAATCACCAAAACTTGGAAGCAATCAAGATATCCTTCAGTAGGTAAATGAACCAGTAAATTCCATTGTTTGGTACATCTAAACAATGGGATATTATTCAGTGCTAAAAAGGAATAAGCTATTACACCATGAAAAGGCACAGAGAATACTTAAATGCATATTAGTAAGTGAAAGAAGCCAATCTGAAAAGACAACATACTATATGATTCAAATTATATGACATTTGGGAAAGGCAAAATTATGAAGATGTTAAAAAAATCAGCAGTTGCCAGCGTTTGGGAAGGATGAAGGCATGAATAGGCAGAGCACAGAGGATTGTTAGGGCAGTGAAAATACTTTATAGGATACCATATGGTGGGTACATGTCATTATACATTTGTCCAAACTCATAGAATGCCAACACCAAGAGTGAACCCTAACATAAACTATAGACTTTAGGTGATAATGATGTGTCAGTGTAGGTCCGTTAATTCAATGATAACAGATGTATCATTCTGGTGGGGGATGTTGATAGTGGGTGAGACTATGCAAGTGTGGGTGGAGGGGGGAAATCTGGGAAATCTCTGTACCTTCCTCAGTTTTCTTGTGAACCTAAAAGTACTCTAACTAAATAAAGTCTTTTAAAATAAAAGTATGTCTGGATCCCACCATGGACAAACTGATCATAATATCTGAGGATGAGTCCTGGGTATCAGTGCTTTTAGGTCTCCTCTGGTGACTCTAATGTGGAGTCCCTTAGAAACAGGGTGACACCTCTTTGCAGACTTCCTACTTATTTTGAGAACTCCAGTGTGATTTTCCTCCATGGGATATGAAGTTAGGTGTAGCAGTAAATTTGTTTTTTCAAATGTAACATGTCCTTACATGCTCTCCTACCAGCACCACTAATTCTCACCCCTATACAGTGGTAGAATGTAGGACTGAATGATCCACTCATTTGACTGGATTCCAAAATCACAACATCTGTTTAGACAGAAATTTTGTCAGCTCTGGGTAATAAAATCTGACTTTGGAAGAAATGTGTATTTTGTTTGACTATTGACCACAAATAAAAAATAAATTTTTTGTTGGTAACTTCCTTAAATAATTGCCTTAAATAGAACAGCTTCACTGGCCACTGGCCAATCTTATGTGATCTTTTAAAATTATTTTTCCAAACAAGAAAAAGACAGCAAGGGATTTCAGTAAATGAAACCCAAACTCTCACAACATAATAACTCAGTTCCAAGGATCTCAGAAAGTTGCATTCTTTTTCCTAAAACTTTTATTCTTACACATGGTTTTCATAATATTTACATTTTTCTTAACTTTTCCATTCTGAATTATAAACACACATACATATTTCTACTCTGAGGATATTCTTTAATAAAGTCTCTTATTAGTATTTAAAACCCATAAACTGTTACATGCTGCTATTGAAACACTATAACCTTCAAGTACATAATATTCCATTTATGAAATTGTTAAATACTTTTATTTAAAATCATTATACCTTACCATATGATTACGTTGTCTTTTTTTCTTTCTCGTTTTTTAAATTTTGCTGTGGTGAATTTGATTCTTTTTTCTATTAAATAGTATCTACATATGTGGTACCTTTAAAGGTTGTGATGATATATTGAGCTTGACCAAAGTATTGATAAACTCTATTTCAGTTCTAAAATTGCTCAAGGAGCCTGATAGAACACTGAAGTCGTGTGAGTATAAGCAAAATTCAAGAAGATAGACAGAAAAAGTAATATTATATTTTCCTTTCTATGTTGTGGATTTTAAGCATTACCCAGCAGTGTAGTAATTCTATCTCTCTGGTTTGAATTTATAAGTCCTCACATCAAAATCAAATTAGATGGATCTTGGAAACAGAATTCTGATATGTTAATGTAGTCATATCAGCTTAAATGAAAGCAAATTTAAAACCTTCTTTTTTAATATAAATACTATTTTCAGTGCAATATTTCATGATACAAAAAGGATTTTTTGTTTTATGAAAAGATTCAGTTTCTTTAATTAATGAGCTTTCCTCATATATCCAAGTGTTTATTTTCAGATAATTAATTGCTTGACAGAGATACTTGAGAAGTGAGAATTACATTTAAAATATTAGGTACTGCCAATTGCATATTAATGTAAAACAAATTTCATTAATTATAATAAAAGCACAAGAGGGAAACAAAGATTTGATTTACAAGCATTAATTTGCTCATAACTTTGAGGAACATTATCTTGTAAAAAATGAAGCATACCTGGGTCTCATTTTAAGAGAAATTATAAGTGCTACCTTATTGAGAGACTACTCTTTCCATCGTGTTGTATTATACATTATGGTGATTACAAAATAGATAAGATGGCCTCGCTGCCAAGATGATTACTGTTCAGTAAAGAAACAAAAATAAAATGACCAAATTATATGGTCAGAATATTAAAACAAAACAAAACAATATTTAAAAATACTTTAAAAATGTAGAAAATGCTATTGATTTACTATGGAAACAGTCTGTGGCAGACACATTTGATTGCTGACCTAGTAACTGTTCTCTGCCTCTCTGTGCCTCAACCCTATGCCCTTCCGTTTTGATAGAACCTCAGTTGTATTAAAGCATTTGACAGCCAGAAGAGACCCCTGCATACTAAATTAAAATTAAATCATGGTAATTTTCTTGCTTATTAGTGTTTGCTTTAAACAAGTATGTGCCTTAATTCTGACCAATGATGTGTGAGGGAAAGTGTCCTGGTAGATCCTGAAGGATTCCCTTAGTTTTAGAAAAGTTAACAAAAAAGAGGTGCACCTTGTTTTCCCTTTCTGGCTTTTGTGCGTTTAATTTGTGAGACTAAGGTGCTTGGAAACATTACATGCATTATGTGACAAGTGCTTGCTTACAAACTTGAAGACAACCACAATTTACTGAGAATAACAGAGTAAAAAGATGCCCAAACTAGAACTTTTCTGGAAATCATTATGCCACTTAATTAACCAACCCTGTAACTATGACACTTCCAGACTTCTTTTTATGTCAAATAATAATAACAGTAATAATTATAATGATGATATTAACAATTTCTCTTTCCGTTAAGCACTTTTTAGTTGGAGATTTCATATTTCAACATTAGAATCAAATGTTCCCATGATAGGGCAGTGACACAATATGCCTTCCATGTCCTCGTTACTTTGGAACCTATGAAGCCACCTTAAATTATTGAGTAAGGACATCTGTCTGAGAATTTGAGAAGGCTCACTTGATGTTGTAATTTTGGTGAACACAAATTTGACATACTTGCAAGTTTAGAGTGCCGATTAGTTCTTTGAGGTTTTGCTATAACTCCTCATTCATAATGGATTTACTTCATAATTGACCCCTAGGTATTCTAGGTCACCAATTACTCTGACCTCTGTATTTTAACAGCTGAGAAGTCTGCTACTATGGTTTCGATTATCACTGGCCACTTCACATAACAGGTTGATATTATTAACTCTGCCTATAGGGCTTTGGTAGGTTATTTCCATTAACTCATTGTTGCCTTGTCATTCAGTCTGCAAACTCATTAACTCTGCTCTCTGCCATTTCCTGGGAGGTTCATATTCTCACAGTATATTTTCATTGGTTTGCACCATTTCTTTCCCCAGATAAATGATTATTTTCCTACTGGCCCTTTAAGTTTTACATGCCTTCAGGGATGAGGTGGTCTGGGAAGAGACCACCTCATTTACTATTTACTCATGTACTATTTAATATGGCCATGAATAATTTTCTTGCGGGCTGGCCTCCCCGCAAAAGAGGTTGGCCTCCTGAAAATCTCCATGGTAACTGTTTATAGCTGAGAGCTTAAAGCAATCAATTTTGGTCAACAAAAAGGCTTGTACATCAGCCACATGATCACATCCGGGGATGGACTCATTCATAAAATGTTCCTCATTCATAAAAGCTGATTGGTAGCGTCAGGCTGGTGCCAAGTGCTATGTCTTACTGTTGTTGGATTCCAGTAACTGACCCAACAAGGGAGTAACTGGTGCTCACTAATCATGCTGCCCAAGCTTAAGAATTAGGCTTTCTCCCCCGAAAGCTGGTGTCCAGCCTGTTAGTTCCCTGTGTGCTCATCCAAAATGCAATGAGCAACACGGGGCCCATGTACTTAATACTGTTCCTTCCCTGTGAATTTCTCTTAATAGTCGTTAGTTCTCTAGTACTCTTTCATGTGTTCTTGGTCATTTGCCTTTGATTGCCTGACACTTTCTAAACTACTCGCTCATTTCGGGAACTGGCTCCAGCAGAGACAGAGGTCGCTTTGAAGGAAAGTTGTCTGATGTCCTATCCAGAAACCCCCTAGCTATCTTTTACTCGTAACAGTGGCCTGCTTTGTCCTTTCCTTGCATTGATGTTAAAAACCATCTGAATCCGGGGGCAATAAGCCCATTCCTGTTGGTACTCATTATGTTCACAATGGAAAACAGCTTGAGTAGAAGGGGTGGTGCTTGCTGCTGCTTCTGTTTTCCCTGTGCTGGTGTATGGTTGTCTTTCCTGTCCCGACAGTTCAGGACTTCCTCTCTTCTTTTACCCTGGTTAGTTTATGTTCTTTTTTTTTTACATCTCTTGTACCAAAGGAAAGTCCTAGTCATCCTCACCAAATCCTATGTTCTTTTTATGGATAATTGAATTGAAAATTAGATTTTTATTTTTTTTATCTTTTCACCTTTTATTTTTTTTATTTCAGCATATTATGGGGGTACAAATGTTTAAGTTACATATATTGCCTTTGCCCCACCCGAGTCAGAGCTTCCAGCATGTTCATCCCTGAGACGGTGCACACTGTACCCATTAGGTCTGAATATAACTATCTGCTCCTCCTCCCTCCCACCAGCTCAACACCTGTTACTACTATATGTGCACATACGTGTTGATCAGTTGATATCAATTTGATGATGAGTACATGTGGTGCTTGTTCGTCCATTGTTGTGATACTTCACTTAGTTGAATGGGCTCCAGCTCTACCCAGGATAATTAGTCCTGGCTTCTGTAACCAAATGTCTGATGGTGTCACTAAGGTACAGTTGCTCTTGGATTATAACACTGATTGATAAATAATCTGATGTTCCTGTTTATTCACCAGACCTAAATTAGTTTTAAGATGTTATCTGAGGGACACCCTGTGAAACCACGGCCCAAAGGTAAAATTTGGAGTGAAAAAGCTACTGCGGGAGCTCTTGCAGCAGAGGAATCCTCCCACAGCAGGTAAAAGGAAGTGGCAAAAGGAGGACTCTATGGAAGCAAATTTCTGACTTTCCAGGTTACCCAGGAATGCCAATGATGCCCATAGCAACTGGAGCTCGCAGGAATGTTCATTAGTTGAAACACTTCAGTGTTTGAAGAATATGAAAGCTTGTGTGCCAAATATGTAGTGAACAAGGAGCAGAATGGCATTAGTTGAGGTAGGGAGTCTAAGCAGGGTCCCAGAAAATCAGCCCCTGTATGTCAAGATAAAGTAGCTAGATTATAGATAAAGCACAGTGAGAACCATTAAAAAAGTTTTGACTGGTTTGATTTGATTTGATCTGTTTCCTTACACAGGGTCCACTTTTATTTGTTTAAAATGGGTGAACTAGAGGACTTTTTTTTTTTGAGTGAATAATGAACTAGACAGGAAGAAATTGATAATGCAAAATAGAGAGGAGATAATTGTAATTGTATGGGAGAAAAATCCCTGATAACATGAGAGGAATGTATTGCAAGTAAATGTACAATTTTGCCCTTTGGAAAGAGGTAGCATGCCTCTTCCATGGAGACAGGAAGAAAGAAGGAGTAGATGGGTGAAGATATAGGTTTATCTTTGGAATTAGCTATAAGGAGTCAAAGGATGTCCCACTTGATTAATTTTCCAAATGACATGTGCAAGAAAGATAACAGAATTGAAGGACGTTGCTGAGTCTGAGTATTATAATTTCACAAAAATGCTGGTTTGTCTGGTTGTGTGATTTTTCTTAGGCTTTTCTTAGGCTTAATGTTCACCTCTGTGTGAAGAAAGCAAAGATGACATAAACACATATGCAGGGTTTAGTTTTTACAGGCAAGCAATGAGAGAGATGAGCAAACAAATAAAATGGAAAATAGAAATGATGAAACCTAACATGAAAGGAAGGGAAATAATTACAAGATGGATCTCCTGATTAGTGGAAAGTTGGTGAATGAATTGAGTAGAAGTGAAAGAAATGTTTCTTAGGTGGATTCTTGAGAAGGTAAGCTGCAATGATAGAAAATTATACTTGAAAAGTTAGATAAATAAATGTATGATTTTGGAAATGGTAAATATTGCTAGTGATTAAATTTATTTCTAAGAAATTAAGTGCTTTCGCAAGGACAGAACTGAATTACTTAATGTAAAGTTTCCATCCTCCATGCCGTCATCCTTAAGTACACGCATCCTTGAAGGCAGACTCCTGCCCAATATCTGTTGGGTTCCCTTTCTTCATTTCTCTTAAGGTTTTCTGAAGAGCAGTCCTCACTCCTCCCCCCAAAGTCTCCAAACATCTTTCAAACATGAATATAGCCTGTTTCACTGAGAGGATGCCTTGATGATAGCTAATAGAGATTCATTTGCTACAATCTGGCTTAAAGAGAAGATCATTTATTAAATTAAAATATTAAATATATAGACTATTTTAAATGATATATTGCATATGACTAAATATCTAACTATTTCAGATTGTGTTTCTAAAATAGAGTCCCCCAAAATGCTATTAAAGCAAAAATCATAGGATACCATTTTTACATGACTCAACTTATACACCTGAAGATATTTTACTTGTGAAAGCTTCTGTTTCCACAACAATAAAAACATAGAATACATTTAAAATTTTAAGATATATATTTAGAAAAAAAATTTGCAAATTTGTGATACTATATGAATATCACATGCACAGACACACACACAACACATAAACTGAAGTATAAGTAGTAAAAATATAGAAATAGCTATGACAGCAGTCCATTAACGTGTATACCATACACTACTAAAACTGTAAGCTTTGAAAAACACCATTTGAGTAATTTCATTTGCACAATAATGGGTGAATATTATACTTGGCCATTTGATGCCTGAGATCAGTAGGTTAAATTGTAATCTCATTGAAAATGCATTAATAAACAATTTAAGCCCTAGTTAATGGCTATACTTTTATGCATTTATTTTTAATTTGTAGGAAAATTTCTAGACCTTCTTTGGCCCTAACAGTGAATAAAATACATGAAGACCTGTTATTTGTCATGGATACATATAGAAACACAATTTTATCATTCTACAAACCTATTTTTAAAAGTCAATATCACAACTCCAGAGGCTAAATACTACATTCCAATTATAATTATCTTAATGACCTAACATTCATGTAATAATTCTATGGTAATATTCCATCTGAAAAATCCAAGATATGCATCACAATTTGTATGTTTATCCAAGTTTAGTTATATTGATAGGCCTCATATGTATGAAAGCTACTCTGATTATCCTGGAGAAGCACACTGTATTAATTTCCCATCACATATTTATTATCTCACAGTTCTGCAGTTCAAAAGTCTGAAAAGATTCTTATTTAGCTAAAATCAAGACGTCTGCAAGACTGCATTACTTTCCAAAGCTCCGGGGGAGAATAGATTCATTTCGATTTCCAGCTTGGATTAAAACCCCTTCCTCCGTCTTCAACATGCACCACTCCAACCTCTGCTTCCATAACTACGTCTCCTTTTTCTGCTATGATCCTCTTGCCTTCCTTATATAAGAGCCCTTTTGGTTACATTGGATGCACCTGGATAATCCAGGATAATCTCTCCTCATCTCAAAATTCTTAATTTAATCACATCTGCAAAATCCTCTTGGGAATGTAAAGTAGGACATTCACAAGTGAAGATTAGAATGTGGATATTCTGGGAGCCATTATTCAGTCTACCACACACCCACACTAGAGAACATGGTTACATGCTTCAGAATTGAGCATTCTTATAGATTGATTTTATGATTAATGACTATCATTAGCTGTCTAGATTGTAATTACTGAAAATTGTTAATGTTTCCCATTGTGCTATAAATTTTATTCAACCTGATGTTGTAATCCATCTACATTGCTGAAAAACTTCAACTCAGCTAACTCATTCTGAATATAAAATACTATTATGATTCTGAAAATTAATGTACCTAGCATTTACTCAATTGAATGACATATTTTGTGTAAGGCATTTTGTAAAGGATGTGGATATAAAAATGGATAAGAAATGATCTCTGTCAAAGTTGAACAAGAAGAGCCTGTGGGGCAGATAATGTAAATGTAACATAAGGGTAATTATGCAAATTATTACAATGTAAAGGAAATCAAAACAGATGAAGGAACAGAAAAGGCAAGGAACTTTTGATATAGAACACTTGTAAAGACTTCACAGAATTAGTGATTGGTTTTTATTTTAAAAAATGGAAAGGATTTTGACTAGCGGCAATGCAGAGGGGAGAGAAGAAAGGCATTCTAGGAAATGAGAACTGTTTGTGAGACGTGAGAGAAGAAAGCATGTGGTTGAAGACAGTAAGCAGCTAGAGGAAAGGAAATCCTGGATGATGTAAATGACCAGATATTACAGTTTAAGAGACAGATTAGGATCAGACTACAGAAAATTTTAATGCCATACTAATGAGTTGGAACTTATCACAAAGAAAAGCCACCAAAGAATTCTAAAAGAGATATGATTTGCTAGAGATATGATTTATTTTGAGTATCTGCTGTATTGTAGACACTGTTCTAGGTGCTAGGGATACAGCACGGAGTTTATATTCTAAGGGCAAGTTAATAGTCCGTGTGCGCTAGTCTTTTAATTTAATCACTATTCGGTTTTTATAAATTAATACTCTCAATATAGAAAAAGCTTATATATGTGTATGTATATTCACTTTACTGAATAGAATGACAGCATTGTATGTATATTTGAGGTGGAGGAATTTAAATTTCTCCTTTTCCTTTATCCGGGAGGGGGCAGCACAGTCCTCGTGGAAGAAGATAGGCTAGCTTCTCCCAGAAACTCTTCAAAAGAAATTGTTTGGAAAATGAGAGCCTGAATTTTAGCATAGTTCTTCTTAGCTTTAAAACAATTCCTCAGTGAAGGTTGTCCACTTAGAAATACAGGAATTCCTTCAGTCCAGAACTTTCTGATACTACAATAATTCATGCTCATCTTCCCATCCAAATGCTTGATAGAAAACTATATTGCCCTCCCCCTACACACGACGACATTTTTCTTGTTTAGTCTTCCAAATGGATTTCCTGAGACACTTAGCATATTGAGATCTATCTATCAATCTACACACATTATGCTCCAATTCACCTTTACTTAAATTAAATCAGTTTACAAATACAGATACAAATGTGTAGGATTCATAAGGCTTTTCTCCTATCCTGCCTCAATTGTTGTAAAAAAAAATCCTGTACCATAGCATGGCTTTTCCTATCAGTTCTCATCATGTTCTCATCCTTCACAAACTTATGAAACAAGATTGATTGGAGAGATTCTAGATGGTAATACTGAAAGTCCTTGCTTGCCTCCATCTAAGCCAATGACGGAACCACTTATAAACATGTACGTCTTTGAGCTTTGCTATCAGAGTTCCTCCTAGCTTCTCTTTGCACATTGTACACCCATTATTCAGGCCATTTAAATCTTCTGTCTGTTCAACCTCTCCTCGAAATGTTATGTAAGTGATGCTCTACCTTTTCCTGTCTTACACGGGGCTCATTAGTATGGCTTCCAATGTAACACATTTCTTTTTCTGTAATTACCCAATATCTTGCTTTTAATTCCAATTATTTTGCTAAGATTACTACAGAGCTGGTCCTATAGAGAATCTCACCAGAATATATAAGCAGGCAGTACAAAGAAATATATGGTTTAAAGAAACGATATACAAGAGAGTTTGATTCATTATTTGTTCCTTGAAATTAACTTTTTGATGCTTTTAAAGAAACTAAAAGTTGAACTATCTTTGGACTTTAATTTCTTTATTACCATAATGATGAGGTTTGAATAGATATCCTAGGCTTACTCTAAAATTGTCTACTTTCATGATAGAGCTGTGCTTTGGTATACTTAGGGAATACTCACCACTTTTGTATATTTATCTACATAATGAATATGCAGAGTCATTATGCAGATAAACATACTTGATATCCCTCAGAGCTGTGCACTATCCCTTCTATACAAGTCGAGATGATGGGGGACCTCTAGACTTTTTTGCCAGCTAAGTGACTTACACATCCACTCTAACTGTCAGAATGTGTGATTCAATTTTACATCTCAATAAACTGACATGTTTTTGTAGTTGGAATGTACAGGGACATCACTAAATACTGGAATTTGTAACTATTTAGTAAGTAAATATCAAAGATCCGCTGCTTAACATGTAGAAAATAATATGCTACTATGTATGTCCTCAAAGTTTCATGTTTTATTATCTTCATTGGTCACATTTTGTTTGCTCTTATGTTCATATCTGTTCAAAAGAAATTTATCACACAAGGAAAAATTACTACATGTCTTAGCAACATTTTTCCCAAGCACTTATTAATGATGAAGATAATTTAGAATAATTACACTTATAAATAATGCTGATAACATTTAATAATATCCTAAATGTAAAAAAATCCATATTTCTACATAGACTTATATATGTTCCATAAATGTATGGAATGTGGTTTCTATTTAGAGTTGGGAAGATACTTTGTTAAGATTTTCTAAATCATTTTAAAGTCAGCAAGTAAAAAACATAATTACAGTGGTCAAATGTACTGCTACAACTCTTATGAAATGTAGAATACAAATTTAATATTTTTGCATTTAATCGGCTAAAACTTTTGATCTATTTTGCTATCATATAAACATATTCCAGATAAAAATGCATAATAATTCCATAGAAAATTATATCTATATTATGTACAGCACTTGAATTTTTCCATAAATGTATTAATGTAAGCAGCGTGTTTAAAAAAGAACAAGCCAAGTTTTTAAATACGTTTTATGCTTTAGTCAATTACTATGTTAAAATTATGTCATATTTCCTGCACCCCAGTTTGAGTTCTTAACAAAAACATAAAAATTATAATTGCCAAATCTGTGCAGTCCATAAATCAAATTACTTTCTCAAATCATTTCAGATCTTTGACTGTTTCAATTTCAATAAATCAGCACAGTTTGCCCAACCAAAAATGAGTTTCCAATGAAGTTGGCTTTATTTTGCTAATATGAAAGATTATGTTGAATGAATAGTAAAATCAGCTTTGCATTCCTAGAATTAATCTCACTTAATCGTGCTATATGTATAATGAATTTGATTTGCAGTATTTTGTTGGAGATTTTTATGTCTATTTTCATGAGAGATCCTGGACTGCAGTTTTCTTTTCTTAGTGTGTGTGTGTGTCTGTGTGATTGGTGTTGGCACTAGGTAATGTAACCTTCATATAATTAATCGGAGTTTTGCCTCCTCCTGTTTTTTGAAAGCGATTGTTAATTTTTTTAATGTTTGGTAGAATTCTCCAGTGAAATCATCTGGACTTGAAGTTTTTTTTATTAAAAGAAACTTTTAAATTACCAATTCAATATCTTTTCAATATCTTTAATAGTTATCAGACTATTCTGATTATCTATTTCATTTTGGGTAAATTTTGGTTTTCCCTACTATTGGAAATGTGTCTTTCTCTAATTTTTTGTCTGTCTTGCTAAAAGTTTATTACTTTTCAAAGAACCAGTATTTTGTTTCAATGATATTCTCCATTGCTTTTCTATTTCCAGTTTCATTGATTTCTGCTCTTTTTTTTTCCTGAAGTTTTTTATTTAAGGTCAAACATTGTCATAGAAAATTTTATGAAACATCCTTATTGTATTTAATCAATAGCTTGCTCTCTGAAGACAGAGTCAAACATTTTTTTAAAAACAAATTGTTCTTTCTAATTATAAAAGCAATATAAGATCACTGTCAAAACTGATACATTCAAAAACTATAAAAAATAAAATAAAATTACCCATAATTTTACCAGCAGAATGAAGCACCATTACCATCTTTATATATCTATATTGATATATAATGTGTATGTAATTTTAATCATATTCAGTCTATAATTCTGTTCATTGCCTTATTCTTTTAACATTATATCGTAGCAAAGTTCATTCCCATTAAATGAGTAATTACATGTTTTCTAGAAAGAAATTTGGCAGCATGTTTCAAGAATCTCAGAATTGTTTCTTCCCTTAACCCAGTAGTTTAAACTGCAGAGATTTATCTTAAATTATAACCACAAAAGGTAAACATTGTGTAAAATGATGCCCCTTATGTTATTATTTTTTTGATAATAGCAAAATTTTGGAAGCATCCTCAATTTTCAAAATAGAGAGTGGTTAAATATAATATACTATGGCATATGTCCATTATAAGATGGACTATCATGCAAGCTTTAAAGTTAGGTTTAAAAATGTTTTTTAATGGGTTTCTACTCTTATCTGTACTTTTTTCCCCTGTGTTGCTTAGGGTTTCCTTTCATCTTCTTTTCTTATTTCTTGAAGTGAAAGTACAAAAACTATGTGAAACCATATTGAAAACTGAGACAAAAGAAAAAAATCAGTAATATTTGTCCTGTCTTTAATTAAAATGTGAATATTCCTTACATTATGGATTTTTGTATTAATTTTGATTTTTAAATGCTGCATTGAAATTTTATTTATTTTAATTACTCAGTTTTCGGTGACCTTTGAATTTTCCCCTTGAAAATGTTTCACTAGCCTAGTGCTAGTACTCGTCCTGCTTAAATCTGATCTCTATTATTAAAAAATATGTAAGATATGATTTTGCTTCTATAACACTTTTAAATACCTCCCTAATGAGATTAAATTAGGGAATTACTTTATAATCATTTTATGTCACCTATTATCTTGAGTTCTCCAGTAAGCAGGCTCTTAGGAGGGGCTTTATGGGCAAATAATTTATTTTAAATTTATTTCCATAAATATACACAATTATTGTTGGTCAATAAAAAATAAATAATTAAAAAAATTATTCCCAGGAGCTTTCAGTAGAAAAGTGTAGGAAGAAACACAGGGGAGGAGAATAAGCCAAGAAAGAGAGCAATTTTAGGTAAAATCTCAGGGAGGGTGGCTTTAATCTTATTTTGCAGTGGAACCTAAGGGTATAAATTACTGCAAAATTAGTCACTACTTGAAGGAAATAAGTTGACTTTCCATACATTTGAACCCATCCATAGTCAAAGTCAGATGGGGTGGACTGGGGAGAAACTTCTAGCCATATTCAATCTCTGTGCCTTTGAGGGCAAAACAGCTCCATTAGTTTGTGTTCAGTCTTTAGAAAGAGTCAAATGCTGACCTGGCCACGGGAGGCAAAAGGGCCACACAGCAGGACAAGTGGTTTAAAGAAGAGATAAAAATGAGAAGACCTGGACAGATTTGATAGTGCCAGCTAAACCTATTATGTAAGTGTGAATCAATTACAAGCACAGAAGGGCTTTCAGGCATCTAGATACTGAACTACAGACTGAAATGACTATTTGTATATGTCTCATCAGCTCTATTTATATGTACATACATATATGTGCTCTGTCTCTATATATAGATACATAAATGTGTGTACACATTCTTCCTCTCTCCCTATTATTAAAGATTGGCCTTTTGGTGCCATTTGATTAAAACACAATTTTGATATCTTTTGGGGGAATAGATAAGCTAATGTGGAAAAAGAAGATGCTAGAAAGGTGGCTAGATATTAGAAGAAGTTTCTGTGTTTGCCTTGACACATTCTTAAATGTATAAATCAAAATTCTCTTTGTGTTGTTTTTGAACTTTTTAATGCTTGTAGTACTGAAAATAATATTACTTTTAACTCAAAAATTTTAAGTAGCTGTCTATATTTTATCACTACAAAATTTGAAATAAATATTTTATAGCACATTTAAATGAATCCATTTAATTTATATATGCATTTAATTTATATGTTACATACTAATTTATGTTTAAATATACAGGTAAAATATATCATATTAAATATATATTAGCAAAAATATATTAATTTATAAATGTTAGTATAAATTATTAAAGCTATATATCCATCTTTTTCTCTATATAATTATGATTCAACATTCACCAGCATCTATAAAAATATGAAAAAGCTCTTCCTTTACAAACATTTCACTTTCTTTTTCCTTTTTAAATATCTCCATTTCACTTGTCAATACAAATTTATACTAATAGATGTTCTATTGTACTTTTAAAATTACTCAGGCGATTATTTTTTTGAAAATAATATAGTATATAAAGCAACCGAGTAGCTTAAAATTGAGTATCTTAAAATTTATTCTCTTTAAATAATTTATGTCCCTTTACTACCAGGGGTATTCATAGACTAACTTGAAGATCTACAGCTATAATATTCTTTAAAATATAATCCATTATTAAATTGAAATTTATTATATAATTATAATTATATATTATTATAAATATATATTTTAAATATATATAATATATTATAAATATAAATTCATTATACAGATTTAAATATAAAGCTTAAATATGCTTAAAATTCTCTTGATTGTGTTACAAAATGATACCTACCTTGTCTATTTTTATTCCTAGAAAATCCTATCTTCATAATTGGCTAAAATATTTATCTCTTTGACTCTCTATCCTTTACTTAAAAATAATTTTTTTGGCATTACTGCTTTTTAAAAGTTATTTTTAATTATTATGGATACATAATAGTTGTATGTTTTTATAGGGTGCTCGTGATGTTTTGTTACAGACCATAATGCTTAATAATCAAATCAGGGTAACTGGGGTATCCATCACCTCAAGCATTTATCATTTCTTGTGTTAAGAACTTTCTAATTCCATTGTTTTAGTTATTTTAAAGTATACCATAACTTATTGTTGACTATAGTCACTTACTTGGTTTTGCTATCAAATATTCATGCTATATATTTTTCACAACATAAGGTATAAATTACCCATAATTCATGAATTTAAAGAAGCAATATAATGAGTATGTTTTATGCTCTTTCTTTTTTCACATCAATCTTCTACCATCCCAGAGACATAGAATATTATCATCATTTAAGGAAAACGTCAGAGTAACGGTACTTATACCTATAACATAGGTGATACTAGTTTATTTTTTCAAAATCTCTGCTGAAATACATTGTTGTATTATTTTCTTTGTAAACTATTTATAGGTCTTCTTAAAATGTTGTCTTTTATCTTTTCTTAACTCAGGTGAGTAATTTATAATTGCTAGCATATTCTAGGATTTTCTCCCCAAAATATAAATATTTCTGAGAATGACTACAATTAAGATTTTTAGCATATAGAAAAATGCACTAAACTTTCAAACAGTTTTGCTCATTGTGGTTGGTCCTGAATTAAATTTATATTGAAAAATATCTACATGACTCAAACGTGTTAGAAAAAAATCCTGCATGCTTTTCAAATACTTAATATTGCATTTAACAAAATAAATTAATGTACTAAGATATAAGATGGACATGATGGTTACTCTTTCTTTAGAGGATTGGTGCTTTGTTATTTAGATAAATAAATAACTTAACTAATTAAAATTATAATATTTATTCTATAAAATAATTAGATGTATGAAGATTGTCCCATTTAATCAAAATATAATTTATTTTAATTATTTTTAGGAAGGTGGTATAGTGCTTAGCATTCATAAAAGTTAAGAATTAAAAAAAATAGTATTCTTAGTTTATCATATTTGCTACCTCTAAATATTTCAGAAACAAAACAAATAAGTTTCTCACATCAAATCGGTTCCATTAGCAAAATGTACCAAGGGAAAGAATAAAATGAGGTAAAATACAATAATACAAACAATTAACTTTCAAACAATGAAGCAGTATTAGAATGCAATTGACTTTTCAGGATATATAATTAAGATGTCAAAGGAAAACACATCTTAAACTCATAGATCCTAAAATAGTTTAATTTATAGTTTTGCCTCGAAGAGAAAGCTCAAATGGTCTTTTCATTGCAATAACAAATGTTATTATATTTATTTTTTAATGAATTTATAAAATTACACAAAATTATTTTCTAAGAGTTCATTTAGAGACAAATCTTAGTTGTCTAAATAAGGTAAAACAGGGATACTATTGGAGATGGAAAATTTTTATTTTATTAGATTGTAACTTTCTGAAAAAGTTTTTGTCATGCATTAAGATACCTCTTTTAATTAGAAGATATCTTTATGTAGATTATTAAATCAGACAGTTAGCCTGTAATCAATTCTTTTATATGTGAGAAGCTAAAAATAAATTATGTGGAGAAAGAACTGATATTATATGCAGTAGAGAGCAGAGGAAAAAGTCAGAGAATAAATATTAAGGGAAAAAGATGCTATTGCCATAAGCATTCTGTTGGAATCAATAGAATTAAATGGTATGCATTGTCAAAACAAGTGAATGGAATTACAGGAAGAAAGAGGAAGATTGCATTGGCAGTACTCAGTGAAATTAAACATGTGTCTCTTCCGTAGTAAACTTTTCCCAAAGATATTTAGGGAAATTTACAGACAGAAACTTAAAATAAGTATATGTATAAGGATATTCATTGTAGCATTGTTCATGTGAATGACAGGTTGGATATAACTGGAGATTCATTACTGCAAGGAAGAGATTAAAACTCACCAACTGTATATACAATTAGTCGCACTTAGTCTGCATTTCCGCATTCTGAATGCCAAGAAGCAGAGGTAAGTGTGTGTGGCTGCAAGGAAGGGAGGTGGTATTGCAAAGTGGAAATTTATTCTCAAAATCATACTATAGGAGGATGTTCAAAATACAAAGGCTGCTCAAACAACAACAACATATAATCTCTAGGATAATCCTAGGGAATCACACCTAACTAAAGTAAAAGAACTGAAGATAGATATATGGGAATCAGGAGAAGAGATCAAGTGGCATCACAATTTGGCAGGGTAAAGTAAGCACAAAGCCAAAGAACAAATGATGCGTCAAATCAAAACTGCCCGGATAAAATGACATATAAATGGATTAAGAAATATTTTGGGAACCTAATTTTATGAACTTGTGGCCCTTCTGCATGAGAGTCCCACAGAAGAGTGGCCTCTGTGTTACGCATGCATCCTGGGATTAAAGTGACTAAACTGCTCCCATCCCCTGTGGACTCCCTCCTATTGCAGAGGACTGTACAACCCAGGCCATAATGCTACTCGATCTCCATGAACAATAATATTTGGTACTTACCAGCCTAAGTTATAACTCTTCTATTCCTTCATGAGACACTCACCTTTAATTTTTCCTCACTAAAAGATTCTTAGCACTTCAAATTCAGGTTAATAAAATAAATTTAACCTTACTCATAGAGGGTGTAAATACATGCATGTAAGCTTCTGTAGTACCATTGTGATGTGCTGACAGTTTCTAATGAAGGTAACATGTATCTGTTAAATTTTTAAAATCACTTTAAATTGATGCTTAGTCTATTAATTTTCAAAAACTTATTGATTAGGGGCTCATAGACTTTTTTTTTTTTTGAGACAGAGTCTCACTCTGTTGCCCTGGCTAGAGTGAGTGTCATGGTGTTAGCCTAGTTCACAGCAACCTCAAACTCCTGGGCTCAAGTGATCCTCCTGCCTCAGCCTCCCCAGTAGCTGGGACTACAGGCATGCGCCACCATGCCCGGCTAATTTTTTTTTCTATATATTTTTAGTTGTCCGATTAATTTCTTTCTATTTTTAGTAGAGACGGGGTCTTGCTCTTGCTCAGGCTGGTCTCGAACTATTGAGCTCAAACAATCCGCCCGCCTCGGCCTCCCAGAGAGCTAGGATTACAGGCGTGAGCCACCGCGTCCGGCCCATAGACTTCTTAAAACCACAAGAGATGTAGAAACTTCCTTTTCCTAGAAGAGGCTTCTGAGGAAGTGAAACTTCAATGTTTTGACAATGATTAGATAGCAAATTAGGGGCAGATCTAGGATTAAAATTAAATTATTCCATTGCTTCTTCAAGGATGTTTCTACTACATTATGTTTCATTTTCAGATATAAAGCATATATCGTGCGTGTTTTACTGTTCAAATTATTTACATCGGTAGTTAAAATTCAGGTCTAGAGGGGCCTCTGAGATCATATAAATGAGTGAAAAGAAGCAATGAAAATGTACAGGTGTGTGTTGTATGAAGAGAGATGCAAACTGGAAATAAAATCCCCCTATGTAAGGAGACATCTACTCAGAGCCAGCTGGCTTTTGCCATTGGTAGTGCGTGCCCAGAGTGACCAGATGTGGGTTGTTTTTTTCTCAATTTCAAATATGTCTATTTTAAAAGTTATTTTTAAATAAAAATTGCACAAGATGAAGGCCAGACAAACCCATAAGGGAGATGGATTTGATCAGCAGGCTGCCAGTTTGTGACTGAGACTTATGCCATCTCTCATGCAATCATAGGGAATAATATCAACATCATTCATTGAATTTAAAAACAACAAATGCTCATTATCACTGTCCTCAGTGCAAGAGATACATTAACAAAGCTTCTACTGGGCATCTACCAAAAGAACAAAAGACATTCTATAAAAAGGACATTTGCCCTGGAATGTTTATAGCAGCACAATTCACAATTGCAAAAATGTGGAAAAAACCCATGTGCCCATCAATACATGAGTGAATTAATAAAATGTGGTCTATGTATACCATGGAGTTCTACTCAGCCACAAAAACAATGGTGATCTAGCACCTCTTGTATTATCCTGGATAGAGCTGGAGACAATTCAACTAAGTGAAATATCCCAAGAATGGAAAAACAAGCACCACATGTACTCGCCATCAAATTGGTATTAACTGATCAACACTTAAGTGCATATATAGTAATAACATTCATCAGGTGTCAGGCAGATGGGAAGGGGGTATATTCACACCTAATGGTTGCAGTGCACACCTGTCTGGGGGATGGACACATTTGAAGCTCTGACTTGGGTGGGGCAAAGGCAATATATGTAACCTAAACATTTGTACCCCCATAATATGCTAAAATAAAAAAATTTTAAAAGGTTTCTAAATAAATGGACTAGTGTAAAAATTGATTTATCACCATTAAATCAAAGCACGTTCCTTTAGGGTCTCCAAACACCACTACATATGTGAAATGTCCACTTTAATGTGAACAAAGGTTGAGATAATTGATCTCATCATAAATAATCTAAGAAAATAAAATTTGAAACAGGTGGTCAATACAACCATGCTAACTGATAATCCATCCATTAATCTTATATGTGAAATGCAGACACATTTTCTTAGCTCTTGATATATTAAGTACCTTATCAATTTCTTCATTAATAACTCAGTATTGATCAATTGATTGGTAGTGTCTCTCAGAATTAGTCATTGATTGTCATGATGCAATGATGCCACTGACAATTGTTCTTTAGTGGATGTGGTGGCCCTATTGTATAAAATTTAATATTCAGTTGAAATGGCAAAATAAACAAAGTCATTTCTTATTCTTTCTCTGGTTGATTTGTCTGCCAATGAAATCTAATATTCTTGGGCTTTTAATCATACTTAGAAAATATTTTTAGAACTATTTTTTATATATCAACATAAAGTTTGTACTAAAACAATGTTTTTAAACTGTCCCCTGTCCACACAAAAAGAAACCCTAAATGTTGATCTGTGTTATATGAAAAATGGAATTTGTATTCAAATACCTTTGGGAGATGTTACATCCTAAATTCCTCTGATAGAAGTTCATTTTGCAAATCAGCATGCCAAAGATTCTAAAGTTTTCCAGTAATAAATTCTCTTATTAATCACATACTATTTCTCAAATTTACTTAAGCAGGTAGTCACTTTTCTCCTTGATTTTGAGGAAAATAATTTGAAGATGGCTAACTCATAAGGGAAACAAGTTGCCCAAGGTCATAAGACAGATTTAAATCAGATTTTAAATTAACTGTGAGATTTTCTGATTCCTACAATATTTTGACAGAGACATTTTAGGCCAAATTCTATGAATATTTTTTCCTCAGACTTGGTGAATATTAAAAGAAAATCTCTTAATCATGTTAAAGTTTCTTTGTCAGAAGCATGCAAATTTATAATATTCATCAATTCATCCTTTTTAATTCATCGAAATTTTCATGAGTGCTAAGGAAAAAATATTCATAAAATTTATATTTTCAAGGGACATGAGTTGTGAATCAGTGAAACAAATGAAAACTGACCTGTAAATTTTGAAACATAATTAGATTTGTGTAAAAAAAAATCTAGTAGCACAGAAATTGGTAAAATTAAAAAGTGAGAGCATCTGTCCACTTCATCCTCTACCTCCTGAGGGAGGTTATGCAGATTGCTCAAGAAGGCACAGCTGGATTCAAATAGACTCTAAAACTCTAAAGAGACTGCCTTATTTGAGGTCACAACTGTCTTCCCAAATCTAGGAAGGACACAAAACAGTTGCAGGCCTCCATTTCTCCAGCTTCCCAGGCCTCTTTTCCAGAAGTGAGAAGTGAGGAAACTAGAACTTTTCTGGGCATTCTCCTGACCATTGCTGCCTTTACTTTTATCTCATTTTTGTTTGTTGTTTGAGTCTATCTATGTGTGTATCTATCTATCTATCATCTGTCTTTGTATTTATCTATCCATCTATCATCCATCTAGCAATAGCTCAGCAAGTGTTTTCCAGCTTGGTGTCAGAAGACACTTGAGTGCTTCTGTCTCTCCACTCCAAGCTCCTACCTATAAAAGATAGCAAGTCAGACTGCTTTTCTTAGCCCCAAAGAGCAGTCATATTTGTCATTCCTGGAAGACTGTGCTTATCATTTCAAGCTGTGCATCAGGGCTCAGTGAGGATTGTCACATACATATTTACTTACTTATATCTTTTAAAAATATATTCTTTCGAAAACTTTGTATAGAAGTATTTTTATAGACGATATAAAAATTCATCAATTATAAGTATGTAGGTACATAAATTTTCACAAGCTAAATATACTCATGTAATCAGCACAAGATTTATGAATATTATCAGCTTCAGAAAGAGCCCCCTTGGTATCCATAGCAATCACTATCTTAGGTTGTTTGTGCTGCTATAACAAAATGTCACAAACTGGGTGGCTTATAAACAAGAGAAATTTATTTCTCACAGTTCTGGAGGCTGGAAAGTCCTAGAACAATGTGGTAGGGGATTTGGGGCCTGGTGCAGGCTGTCTTCCTAGTTCATAGATGGCACCTTCTCACTCTATCTTCACATGGTGGAAGGGGTAAGAAACCTCTCACATTGGGGATTAGATTTCAACATATAAATTTTGGGAGGATATAAACATTCAGACAATAGCAGACACATTATCAAGCAATTACTGCTTGCTCCATTCTGTTGAGAAATTTTGGGAAACAGAGTGGAAATACCTCAGACTTATCCCAACTGAGGAAAGAGTTGGCCGATATTGTCTTTGGCATTTATTTATTTATTTAAGCCCAAGTCATAGAAACCTGGGCCATTTTGATGGGTGTATGTTAGTATTACATTTTCCTTTCCCCATGCACTATATATTTTTCTCTAATTTTGATTTTTCTAAACATATCTGGAGTTCTGTACATATTTGGAATATCTCTCTTTCTTTTAAAATGTATGTGTAATCAATATCTCTTCCATTCTATGTGTTAAATTTTCATAATTTTAATCTTGGCTTTTGATTAATAGATGTTTTTAATTTTCATAGAGTTCAATTTATCAAGTTAGCAATACTTTTCTTTATGTTTAGCACTTTTTTGTCCTGTTTAAGAACACTTTGCCTACTCACCACCATTTGTTAAAAAGATTATTCTTTTCTGTCTACCTTCTTTCACTTAGTAATATGCGTGTAAGATTTCTTCATATCTATTCATGGCATGATAGCTCTTTTTTTAGTGCTGAATAATATTTCATTGTCCAGATGTACTACAATTTATTCATCCATTCACCTACTGGAGGACATCTTGGCAATTATGAATGAAGCTGCTATAAACATTTATGTGCAAGTTTTTGTATAGAAATAAATTTTCAACTCTTTTGGATAAATACCAAGGAGCACAATTGATGGACCATATTATAAGAATATCTTTAGTTTTGTAAGAAACTGCCAAACTGACTTCCAAAGTGGCTGTACCATTTTCCATTCCCATAAGAAGTGAATGAAATTTTCTGTTTTTCCACATTCTTGACAGGCTACATCCTACATGATTCCAACTATCTGACATTTGAGAAAAGGCAAAAAAGATCAGTAGTTGTCAGGGGCTGCAAGGGAAGGATGAATAGGTGAAGTACAAAGAATTATTAGGACAGAGAATATACTCTGTGGGATACCGTAAAGGTGGACATGTGTCATTATGAAATTGTTCAAACACATAGAATGTACAACACCATATGCAAACTATGGACTTTGGGTGATAATGATGTGCCAATGTAAGTTCACTGATGGCAACAAATGTCCACCGTGGTGTGGGATATTGACAGTGGCAAAGAGTATGCATATGTGGGGGCAGAGAATATATGGAAACTCTCTGTACTTTCCATTCAATTTTGCTGTGAATCTATAACTACTCTAAAAAATAAAGTGTCTACCTATAGATAGATAGATACATATAGACATATAATTCCATTATTTGCTTACTGTATAATGAGCATTTTGTCACAAATTATGTGACCATATTGTGGGGGTCAGCTCCTGGACTCTGGAGTCTCTTATTTTATTTGGTATCATTGAATCAATAGCACACTATTTTAATTATTATAGAATTATAATAAGTCTTAATAGCTGGTGATGTATCTTCCTTTTATTGCACATGGTTGCTAAAGGTAATTTGAAGACATTCTTGGTCAGATTATTGATCAAATTCATTCTAATTTTCTGAGAGGCTTTTGTTCTTTTTTTTCTTTAATAAATAACTGTTGAATTTTGCTAAACAGTTTTTCTACATATATTGAGACATTCACTATTATGATTTTTCTTTTTCTGTTAATGCTGTCAATTATGTCGATTGATTTTAGCAACTGAATCCTCCTTTGCATTATTGAATTACATCATAGTTAAAAGGTATCTCCATTCTTCTACATCTCTTTTAAGTTTCATTTTCTATTATTTCTCTGGCTTCTTGAGGTTAGTGCTTAAATCATTGTGTTTTCATATATCACTGGATCCAGTTTTCTAATATTTTGCTTATGATTTTCTTCTCTATATTCACAAGAGAGATGGTTCCAATTTAGTCTTTCTTGTTACATTCTTGTCAGGTTTTGGCATTAGTTTTTTTCTTGATCAGTATTTCTATGTAATCTATTTCTTTTTTATTTTAAAGAGTCAAAACCTGACTTTTAGATTTTCTTCATTGTACATTTTTTCAATAATTTATACTCATCATTTTTTTTCCTTTTACATGTCATCAATTTCAATTTGCTGTTCTTGCTGTAGATTCTTGGGTTGGAAAATTGTACTTTTTTGATTTATACACTTAAAGATACCAACTTCCTTCTGAACAGTATGTTAGCTGCATTACACAAGCCGATATATCTTGTCTTCATTTAGATTAAAGCATTTTTATTAATATATAATAGTTATGTATATACATATATTTTTCAATTATGTAGCTCCTTTTTAAATTTTTATTTCAACATATTACAGGGGTACAAATGTTTAGGTTACATTTGCCACACCTGAGTCAGAGCTTCAAGCATGTCCATCCTCCAGATAGTGCACACCGCACCCATTAGGTGTGAATACTCCCATCCCCACCTATCCTCTCCCATCTGCCTGACGCCCTATGAATGTTACTACTACATGTGCACGTAAGTGTTGATCAGCTAATATCAATTTGATGGTGAGTACATGTGATATATATTTATGTGGTACATGTTAGATTTTCCCACATGCATGCAATGTGTAAAGATCAAATCAGAGTAATTGGGATATCCATTATCTTAACCATTTATCATTTCTTTGTGTTGAGAACATTCCAAATCTTCTAGCTATTTTGAAATATACTATCAATTCTTAATTATAGTCACCCTACTGTGCTATCAAACACTAGAACTTATATTTTCTATCTAAATGTATTATTGTACCCATTAACTAACCTTGTTTTCAAATTTTCATTGTGACTTTTATGAATATGAATGAATTTATGAATGTTTCTCAGCATGTTTAATTTCTTAATAGTTAAGGGGGCATTTTTGTTATTGTGTTATCAATTTTTAACTTAATTTTACTCTAATCAGAGAATATAATCTAAATAATTTCAATGTTTAAAGGTTTTTGAGGTTTCTGCATGTGTCACTGTCTGGTCACTTTTGGTAAATTATCCTTGAGCATTTGAAAATAATGTAAGTTCTGAGGTTGTTGAGGATAGTATTTTATATAGGGAATTTGTTAATTATGTTTGTTAGATCTTCTAATCTTCCATAGGGTAGAAGGTTACCAATATAGTTTTTGTCTACTAATTGTAACAGCTATTTAGAGAGATTTGTTAATGTCTTCTACTTTTATTATGAGGTGTCTATTTTCCCTTCTAAATCTGATGATTTTTTTAAGTATTTTGAAGTTGAATTATTTAATGTAAGCAGATTTAGGATTCTTATCTTTTCCAATGGACCCATTTATCATGATATAAAATTCTTCATCTCCAGTAATTCTTCTTTACCTGAAGCCTACCTTTTCTAAATTTAGTAAAGCTTCCCCCATATTTATTTTCTTTGCCTCAATTTTACTAGTATATCTACTTTCATCCCTTCATTTTCAACACTTTTGTGACCTTATCTTTAAGATATATGTCTTCTAGGTGATAGTAGGTAGCAGACAAGGTTTCATTTGTTTCTGGATTTGTTTGATTTTCCCTTCCAGCCCTTTTGATAGTTAACTATCAAAAGCTCTGTTGTGTTGTCTCTGTCCCTCAGTAGCATTCTTCTTCCTGGGTCTATACCAGATTTGGTATAGGATTAATAAATGCACCCAGAGACAGCAGAAGAGATTCAGATCAACTCTGAAAGACTCTAAAATTTTGGTTCTTGTAAATGCAATTACAAGTGTGTCCATCACCCAGATAGTGTTCATTGTACCCATTAGGTGTGAATTTACCCATTCTCTCCTACCCCCTCCCACCTGCTTGATTTCTGCTGAGTTTTACTAAGGTACACACTCATGAGTGTTGATCATCTAGCTTCAATTTAACAGTGAGTACATGTGGTGTTTGTTTTTCCATTCTTGTGATACTTCACTTAGGAGAATGGTTTCCAGTTCCATCTAGATTGTTGCAAAAGGTAACATCAGTTCACCATTTTTTATGGCTGAATAATACTCCATGGCATACATATACCACATTTTATTAATCCATTCATGTATTGATGGGCACTTGGGTTGTTTCCACATCTTTGCAATTGTGAATTGTGCGGCTGTAAACATTCAAGTGCAAGTGTTTTTTTATAAAATGTCTTTTTTTCGTTTGGGTAGATGCCCAGTAATGGGATTGCTGGATCAATTGGTAGTTCTACTTTTAGCTCGTTGAGATATCTCCATATTACTTTCCACAGAGGTTGCACTAGTTTGCAATCCCACCAGCAGTGTATGAGTGTTCCTATCTCTCCACATCCATGCCAACATTTGTTGTTTTGGGACTTTTTAATAAAAGTCATTCTCACTGGAGTTAAATATCTCATTGTGGTTTTGATTTGCATTTTCCTGATGATTAGGCATGTTGAACATTTTTTTCATAAGCTTATTGGCCATTACTCTATCTTCTTTTGAAAACTCTGTTCATGTTTTTTGCCCACTTTTTAATGGGGTTGTTTGATGTTTTCTTGCTGATTTCATTGAGTTCTTTGTAGATTCTGGTTATTAACTCTTTATCAGATGTGTAGCATGCAAATATTTTCTCCCATTCTGTAGGTTTTCTATTAGCTCTATTGATTGTTTCCCTGGCTGTGTAGCAGCTTTTTAATTTAATCAGGTCTCATTTATTTATTTTTGTTATACGTATAGCACAATAATACATATAATTGTTTACCAAATCTTTTCTTTTCTTTTTTTTTTTTTT